>VMRN01000120.1:231180-263897 GCA_010277015.1 Poeciliopsis turrubarensis
AATAAATAAATAAATAAATAAATAAATAAATAAATAAATAAATAAATTCAGGATAACTAAAGCAAAAAATATGTTTGATGTATATGTGATGCACCATGCCTTATTTTATCATTAAATTATTTTCATTTATCTTAAATTGGAAATATTTAAAGCTATGAAAAGCTAGAAAAGCTAACATCATGCGTTCTTGAAAGAGTTCATCTTGAAACCCAGTCACCACATTACCTCCAGGTAATTTCCTCCAAAAAATTAAACACGGAAACTAATGTGGCTTTGGGAGACACTGTTTTCATTAAATGGCTTCAGTTTACAGCAACTGCAGAAAACGAAATCTGTCGTTGCCTTCCACTCGTATTGTTCCACACCTGCAAAGTCGGGACCCTCCCTCGGGCCGACCCCCCCCCTCGGTGGGCCCCTCCTGCGTCTCGCTCTGAATCACGGACCAGGATATAACCTTCTCCTGCTGCTTCTGGCTCATTACGGTGTTAGCGTTCATTGTTGTTGACTTTACATGAAAGCATTGATTCACTGGAGGGAGGTGAGAGCAACCTGGTGAACAGGTTCTGTTCCCAGTGAAATCATGTTGTTCCAGTGCCAACATCAAAATGGACACGAGGGAAAAAGAAAGATTGATTTCACTCAAGTTTGACTTTGAAATTTCACCAATGGTGAACAAAAATCTTCAACAACACCTTATTTGAAGGGATATGCATAAGACTGACATGACAGTGTCATAAACATGACATAACATCTATGAACATGTAGTATTCATGATTGTTGTCATTAAATGTTATTCTGATAATGATGCAAAATTGAATCTTTTAATTTACTCTTACTGTAAATTTGAATGCAATTTTGCATAAAAATGTCAATATTTACCAAATAATGTTAAGTTGATTATTTTAATTCAACTTTTAAAGTTGCATTATTTAAATATGCGCAGATGTACAAACCATTCTATGAAATATATAATCATCTATTTTAAAATAATAACTCAGATCATTTTCTTTCCAGAAAAGTGATAAGTTGTTATTCTAGGAATAAAATCTGACCAAATCCAGTTCAGTCAAATTCACATATCCATGAGGGAGCATACACGGGCCTGAAGAGTGACAAAAAGCAAAAGCAGAATAAAAATACAAGGAGGCAAATCATTTTCTGACATCACTCCAGGTGAAATTTAAAAATACAATCTTTTTTTGCCCCTCACATTTGTCATAATGTCGATACCACTGCAATGATGACAATCCCAGATTCTGGGCTAAAATTGAAATTTCATAAGTGTGACTGAAAAAAGCAAAAGTAGAGAAAATCTATGATAGAGGAAAACAGTGTAACTAACTCTGTGTTTTGTTGGGTTTGTTCCTTATAATGGGCAGAAAGTCACGGTTGTGTTGTTTGTGTTTGTCTCAGGCATATATGAGGATTTAAATGCACCAAATGTCTTCAATCAAAACATTTTCAGTGATACAGTTAAGCTACCAACATCTCAATGCTACTGTGATCTGTGAATGTTTCAGAGGAAGTTGACTCTCATGTTTAGTATGCAGAGTGATTCAGTAACTGTAGTGACTTTGATAAGAACCAGATTTCTGTGGCTACCTGACTCGGGTGCAAAGTGTCAAAAATGAGCTTTTAATGTGATTATCTACCATAACGGATCATCAGTCTTCATTTCTCAGGTATAAAGGGAACTTTTAACTTCTCGTACGTTTTCTGAAAGCCCTTTTATGTAGCTTGATTTAGCTTTTTTCAGCTCTGTGGAGAAGTGAGTACAATAAATTAAGCATTCATATAAATCCCAGAACGGGAACCAACTATTGTGTGAAAACACTGAGCATTTCATCCATTACATTTCATACATTTTTATTGTTTGGCCTGTTTTGAACCCAACTTTTTTTCTGATATTAAAAAGAGCACAATATTCCAATTTCTGAAGCTGAACTTGTGAACCAATGATTATTAGCTAGTGTGTATGTAAACATTTTTTTTTTTATTGTAAAATGTTTATAATATCACATCTTAACTGTCTCCCCTAACAGGACAAAAACAATTTGTTTACAACACTCCTCTGAACAATCAAATCAATCATATTTCCAACTAATTATTTCAACCCAGAGATGTGAAAACAAACAGCAGAACCATTGGATTGTGCTAACCCAGAGGTCATGCTGGCTGTTAGAGGGCTGCTGCACCTGCACAGATGATAGATCTGTTGTTTACCAATTGGATGGTTGTTCGATCTCGGCCTCTCAACATGTCAAAATGTCCTTGAGCTGGAGGGCTGACTGAACCTCCCATTGGACACAACACTGCAGCTGTCACATGGGGAAAGGGTCTGGAAGAAAGAGATGTCTGGATTAGGGTCGTTTAAGACACAGAGTTAATAAGACTGTGAAAGAATCTGCTTATGTGACTACAAAGAGTAACTTGATGCATTAATATGTCTGCAAGACATTGTGGCATTGTCTAACTTCCTGTTTTGTCTTCTAAACTTATTCAATAGGGGAGACAGAAAAATTATCCATGGTGAAAATCAACATTTTCAAATCAATGAGCCCTTGAAAATCACAACAAAACTCCACATAGTAGCTTTTCATTGCAGCTTCAGATCTATATTTCTGATTAAGGGTCATTAAACATGGAGTAAAGGCTGGAGCAGCACACAGCAGAGGAACATTCTGGGCCTTTAAATCAGAACCAGGCAGAACATTACGGGTCTTATCAAAGTCGCAGTGCACAGCGTTACGTCCAAAAAGATTTAAGTCTTTGTTCTTTACGACCATAAACATCAATGTACACAACAAGACTAAATATTGAAGAGTTATGAACTAGAAGAAAATACTACATGGTTTTATAGTTATGTTATCTAACAACTGGGCACCGTCCATGTTCTCTGACAAGCAGATCTAGCAGAGAGGAACTGAAGAGGTAGAGATCCTCGACTCAGCTCAGGGAATATTTGATTGTGCATTCCACAAATCTGTTTACAGGCAAAGAAAAAAAATATATTGTTGACAACAATATTTTCTGCCAATATTGTTGACAGGGAAGTCCAAGAAAACTCAGAACTCAGAGAACATCATCCTCTATTAAATGTCCTGCATCATCATCTGGATGGTGCCAAACTCTCATGCTAGTCCACTCCCCATTCAACACACTGTTACGCAAGTAAAAGTAAAAAGTATCCAAGAAAATCCTGAAGCTGATTATATACTTTTAAAAAACTTAATAATATAGTAATACTTAAAAAATAAACTGGTGAAGACTGAGGTGAAGGTTCAACTTCGACCTTCGACCTTAAAGGAGCAGTACCATGTAAATTTGACTCTTTGAGCTTTACATCATATTTTAATATTATTCCCTCATCAAAAACAGACCTGGAGTGTTGCTTTGACTCTTTTATTCATGTCTGAGTTAATATCCATAGCAACAATTCGTACTGTATGTGTAAAGTACCTTAGTGTAGCAAGCCCCGCCTTCAAGAGAGCTACGCTTTCCAAGCTTAAGCCTTGCAGAGCAGCCCTCCTCTGTCACTCCCCTGCTTAGCTCCTTCAGACTAGCTAGCAGCAATATACAAACAGCTGGTAGAACTGCACATCTGCTGAGCTATAGGAGCTACTTCTTTGTGAAATGCTGGTAAAAATGTTGCTAAATGGTTACTAGAGGAGCCATGCTGTGATGAGTTTCAGAAAGAGCAGGAGTTTTTAAAAGAGAAACTCACTGACAGTCTGTGTCTGCACAATACATAGCATTGGCCCTATAAACCAACAGATTGTCCATAGAAACATATTCATGTGTTAGAAAGGCTCAGTCAAGATGACCTTGATTTGTTTAAGAACCTTTAGCAAGATTGTCGCCATCCAAATTGTCTGTAAATGTGTTACAGATGGCGATGTGTGAACATGTGGCAAAGAATATGAATACTTTGTAAAGGATGTTAGTCTAACAAGCAAAGAAAGGGCAAAATATCACACTTTTCAAAAAGACAGTAGAGACAGCTGGTGACATAGGGAGTCCTTTATTCTGAAACAGTCACTTAAAAAAAATCATTGATTTTCAATTCTCTAGGATAGTTTCAAAAGAGGACTAAAATGTGCTGCTCTGCTCACAATGGAAAGCAACATTTTTGTTCATGACACATCAGCAAAGTGCAGTTCTGCTAATACAGCACATCAAAAACACTGGAGCAGGAAGTCATTAATCAACTGGCCAGAAGGTCTGAGTTAAGGAGTCAGAGGTCAGGAAACTGGAACTCACCTCTTTGTTTGGAATCACAGAGAGATGAATATCCTATGCTGAGCGGTCAATAGCTATAGATCTACAGAAGCAGAGCTGCATAAGGAGGCTGCATTGTTTCCCCTCACAGGCTTCACTGAGCAGATCACAACAACTAATGCAGAGCTTTAAAAATCTATTCACAGCTGTGTTAGTGCTGAAAAATGACCCAGTTCATTACAGATGGATATAATAGGCAATCAAAGCACATAGATTCACAGACCAAGATCAAAACAGAGTTCAGCTTAACATAGGGCAAATTTACAACCTAAAATACTGTGCAGCTATGAAAAACAGCGAACAATTTTGATCCAAAGAAATGTGCAGCCGAGTGAGATCATTTAGAAAATGTGGAAAATATGAATGGATTTTTCTGCATTAAAAAACAACAGACTATTTGCAATAAAAATGGTGCAAACACCTCTGTTGTCTAAACATTGAGTTATTGGGGAGCAGCGATGGTTATAAAGTCAAAGGAAGGATTTGAGATAAGGCACCTTTGTGCACCTAGGATGCAGCAGTCTTTCATAACCTGATGTCAATATTCTGCTAATGTAAAAAAAAAAAAAAAAAACAATTTTGCAATTGTTTTGTTTCCATTAAATAAAAAAAGCAATCACAATCACTGAAATGAGTTTTTTCATGTAGTAAGTTATCAAAAAACACCTCGCCATGATTCTCTGCCTACTTCCTGTTGACTTTTTCTTTGTGGTCTGGTTGCTCATCATGTGATACAAAAAAAGTCTATTGCAGTTTTGCAAAACAAACCAATTAACCAAAAAAATCTACCTCATCTTAAGGTCCAAACTTTTTTTTATTGAAAAATTATTTTTTTCAAAATTACTGTGTTTCCATAAAGCACATTTATTTTTGAAATGTCATATTGCATAATTATATAGTTAATGAAAATGCAGCTGGTGAAGAACATCTGCACTCAGCAACAGCTTCATGATGTTATTTTAGCTGAAATATTTTATTTCATTTCTTTTATTTTGCATATATTTGTGGGCAAAACAAACAAAGAGAATATAATGAGACACTTTGATCTTTTCAATGTGTAAGTGAATGAAAATGCATTTTAATCTAAAGTGTTGTGAACATTTCTTCATGTACATGTCACCTTGAATATTGTACAATTGCAGCATTTCTTACCAGTCTTCTCAAAAAGTGAAACTCATATACAATACAGAATAATCACACATAGAGTCATATGTTTTAAGCCTTTGTTTCTTTCTATTTTGATCTTTATGGCTTACAAATGATGAAAACCCAAAATTCAGTGCCCCTGGAAATTAAAATGTTGTGAAAAAAGTTAATGAAAACTCATAGTCTCACACCCTAATCTGGTAATCAACTCAAAATACCCGCAGTGATTTCCTGAACATCTAAATCTATATCACTCTGGGTCAATAGGATGAACAATCATACAAAAGGTCTGCTGACGGGTCAGATGTCCAGAAGACAGCATTCACATGGAGAAAACAAAAAATACAACTCCACTGATGTATGAGCTTCCTCTGGAGCAAGTAAAGAATTTCTTCTTTTGTTTTATACCTCTGTGATGATGAGAGTTTTGCAGTTCTGTAACACCACATAGTGTAAAAGTCAATGGTGTAATAGAGCCTAAATCTCAAGAGGTTAAGGCTGATTTGGCAGATTAAAGTGGTCCCAATGATTGACCTGGTTGGTGTTGGTGTCAACCGATAAAGCAGCTTTGACTTGACTGCTTAAGCTGTTTAAACCCTGTATGACAAACCGAACAATTAAAAAACTGCAGGATACATTTTGCACTCAGTGATTGTACTAAATTCCATGCTTGTTACTTTGCTACCGAGACAGACAGCCTCTGGAAAATTGACATCTTAAGAACTGTTAGATGCACAAAAAACACAACAAAAAGGTTGGTGAAGTAGCTGGAAATCCAAGCAGTCAGGCTCGAGTCCACCGGTGTTCAGGTGAGTTTTTCCAGGAGCGGAAGCAGGTGGATCATGTTGAAGGTACTTGAAAAGTCCATGAACAGAATCCTGACAGTGAATCTTCCTTTGACTAGATGTGGTCTTGGTGTAGGAGGTGGAAGATGGCAATTTTTACACCAGCCTCAGCCTGGTAGGAAAACATTTTATGTTCAAAGTGCATGGATGAGTCATCAAATCCAGGCCTTGAGAGTGGGGAGTATTGCCAACTCTCATCTAACGTTTAGATGTGACCCAAGTTCAACACAGGTGAATCAAATGGTTCAATCAACTCCAGTATTCAGTCATGTCTGACTAGTGACCACATTATTGAAGTAGAGACAACTAAACATTGGAGAACATTGGGCTTTGAGACCTGGAATTCAATTCCCCTGTCCAATGAGTTAACTGTAATGGTGATATTGCCCAGTGACCAAGACATGATGGTTTCATTGTCTTCACAAACCTTTTTTTGGCACATGATCAATAGGATCCTGCATTGTGTTGCAGTTTTTTCACTGTTGGTTTCCAACCAGACTGTTCTGGGTGTTCACCCACATAATGTCGCATTAATTATCTGTAAATAGATGCATGTTGCTTCCATAGCAAGTAAAGAGTGCTGGAACGATTTTTAGAGCTTCTGGGCAATTGAGTGCAAACAACATAGCATAAGCATGCATGTACTGTCTTTATTTCATATTTTAGAGTGGCATAAGTTATTTATGTGCATCTGAACCCCTGGGCATGACTACTGAGAGGCAACAATAAACACTGAGCTGCATGAGCGCATGCGCAAGCATGTGATTGTGTGACATTTATCTTGATTAGTGTCAGAGTTGAACAGAAGCTGATATTTCCTTGCGGTCAATGTATGACAGCATTGGGGACGAGCTCTGGCATGAGCAAGGGCAAGAAAGTTTGTTTCAAAGTGGCCACATACACACACACGCAAACACACACACAAGCGGTCGCATATGCACGTTTGCGGCACACTCAACTCTAGAATTGCCTGGTTGCTGCCCCCAGAAGCTGTGAGTCACAGAGGAAAGACAGGCAGAACTGTCTTTTCTACAAGCCGCTTAGGAGAAAACATCAAACCATGAGTGTGCCGGGAAGGGAGTGTGCACGATGCTGTGTGTCTGTTTGAGGGGAATGAGAGGAGGGTGATTTCTTCTTTTCTTCGTCTACCTTTGAGAGCCTGACGAGGCGAGTGAGGAATGAATGAAATGTGCTGGGCTGTGCGCGGACGGAAAAGGAAACCGGAGCCATAGATTAATCAGGATTAAGGGCCAATATTGAAGACACTTTCAGCAGATTGTTCTAAATTCAGAGCTACACTCCAGATGTCTGCAGTGTGTCGTTCTTAACTTCACTGTAGCTTTTGGCAGCCCAGGGCTGTCTCTGTGTTTGGGCGTTTTTGGACTGACTGTGACCTTGAGTTATGCAGGTTTCTTTCATTTTGCACACAATGGAAGCTGAGAGGTTCTTCTGTGTGTGTTGTTCTCTCCACAAAGACTAAATATTGTCTTGAGTGCCATCCGGGGAAAAAAAGATGTTACATGATGCTCCAAGTAGATGGTGGCAAGTTGAAAACTTGAAAATGAAATGTGCTCCTTTTTCTTTTCATGTACAGTGCCTTGCAAAAATATTCTTGCCCTGTAAACTCTTCCACACAATGTAATGTCATAACCATAAATATTAAGTCTTTAAGATGGAAGATATATGACAAACAGCTTTTGGGAAACTCCTTTGGGTTTATTCCCAATGCAACATCCACCAAGACGATAAACAAGAAGAAAGAAGAAATGAAGGGAGGTGAGGCAAAAAACAACCACTGCCCATGATAGAGTGTATTTGTGAGGACTTGAATTAAACTGTGTGTGGGCGTGTGCATGTGTGTGGATGTGTTGTATTTGCTACAGTCCTAGGACAGTTTTCCAAACACAACAGCTGTCTATGCCACCCAAAGTCTGGGCCCCAGAAGAAGTGCGGTTTTTGGATGAAGGGGTGAATTAGGTTAGGGATGGGTATGGACTGGCAATGGTTAAGCGTTGGGTAAGGGTCAGTGTTTGGTTATAGAAATGAACTGAAAATGAATGAACATCAATGCAAATATAATTCTAGAAAGACACATCATGTACGTGTGTTGGTGAGAGTACGCTTATGTGTGCAAGGTTTCTACATAACAATGTTCAATAGGGGGCGATCGGATGCTGCCCTGGAACTGAGGCAGACATGGTGGAAATCAGACAAACAACCAAAGACCAACCAGAACTGAGGGTGTCCATGTCCCCGGATAGGGGCCCCAGGTCCCCTTGCTAAAATGTGGTGTTGATGAGTGTTTTAAGAGACTGTATTCAAAACAGCAGATTGCAAAACTGTTGCAAAGAAGGATGTGAAGAGAGGCTCAAACAAACGAACCAAAAAAACAAAAAAAGACTCTGCAATAAGAGACAATTAAATTGATGGATGCTCCTTAATTGAAACATGAGTAACTCTTTGTAATTACATGTAAGAATCTTAATGACGCTGTTGTGCAAAAAAAGAAAGAACATGCTGAAACGGCTTTAAGACAGACATTATTTCTTCAATTATAGAACAATAGAGATATTACTCTGTAGAAAATGACAAAGAGCATTCACTTGGCAGAAAGATTTATAGCAGACAGCTCATTGCTTTACTCCGCTTTGATGCAGTTTAAACCTATTGCTTCCTTGACATGCCACCAAATTACAAAAGCTGGATAAGAGCAGCAAACACAAAGCGCATCTCACAGAGAGCCTTGGTGTTCTCAGAGAAAATAAATCAACACTATTACGTGCAGATATGTGCTCTCCCTTCCACTGTACAGGGATAAAAATAAAGCATCAAGCAGAAAGGAGACGTTCAGGAGCAGTGGGAACAAAAGAGTGCCGGGTTCTGAGCGATTATCTGTGGCGTGTTGCCATTCAGGATAATCCTGTTACAACTGCAGGTAAATTTAACCAACAGTTTGAGGTAAATATAAAATAAAGCACTTTCTTCACTACTTAAAAAACTACATTATGTGGATGACAACTCAATCCACTGTCCTCCATCTCTGTGCGGGAGGACCAATACTGCCATTATTAAGAATAAATACAGAAATAAATAAATGACTCATTAAAAACGTCGTGTTGTCGACCTTTAAAGTCCTGAATCTACATCTGCAGAGTTTCCAGTTGATTTTGGGCATTCAGCTGTCGGTTCAGGTCCTGCAGTGATTGTACATCATTTACTCCCATAACGTTTTCTGGCACGTTTTCATTCAGAAAAATATTTTTATTTCTACTTATAAAGAACCGGACAGCAGTGCCATTTTGGTGGCTGGCTGAGGCACAGCAGAACTGAGGACCATAATGGATGTAACCTCACTCTCCAAAATTTACCCTGTTCAACATTTAATTTTTGGAAAACACTAAAAATGTGTCATTTAAGTTTTAGGTCTGGAATGTTTTGTGATCGTGTTTCACTGCATGATATTTCTGGAATATCAGTATTTAGAAATATGCTTCTCTGAAGCACCACCCAAGGTAAACCGGACAAGAAATGTTTTGTTCAATTTATGCTCTTGATTTCCATTCAAACATCCGTCTTTACATACCGAGCCCCAGCTTCATTACAGAGAACTCATTCTTCTCTTCACAATCACTTCTTTTTGAAGTACATCCAGGGTATTTGTGTAACTCGTCTTTTGTTTCTTCAGGAGAAGCTGAAGTGGACGCTTGAATCTGATGATTATGCAGAAACAAACGTGACACTTTCACAAATGTGTGCAGCATGCAGTGGGCTTACTGCCGTGCTGGAATTGAAACACCTGTAGTTTTCTAAGTGACTTCACCCACATTCAGTGATTCAGAGGAGTGATTCAGTACATTGGGCAAAACAGGGCATCAACTTAAATTAAAATAATTTTTTGACCATTTTTTTTCTCACGTACCTTGAGATGATAATTGCTGTTAATTGGCGCTAAATAAATACAATTAATTCATTTTATTTGAACTGGCCTAGTGTGGTACAATTCATGAAACCAGCAGAAGGTCCAATAAAAACAGTATTGATTAAAATGTTGTTTAGAAGAAACACATGAAAAAGAGTTGAATCCTAACAACACATCTGTCTCACACCTGACGAACTTTGACCTTTGTAAGGACAAACAATTAAAACATTTTAATCTCGTTCTGAAAAGTAAAAGAAAGAAACAGTGACTGTGTAACAGAGCAGGACTAAAAATGAAAGTGGGCCAAGGGGATTGGAAAAGAAAGCGTTGCATTAATCACCTGGCAGCGGCTGCGGACCGGACCGGACCGGACCGGATCGGATCGGACCGGCTTCTCAGCCCACAGCGGAACTCAGAGTCAGCTGTGGAAGTGGGCTCGTCACTGCTGCTCCACTTCTCAAAGCAAACACAAAATTATTGAATACCACGTCACACATCACACAGCAACATGATTAAAGGTTCACACTGGATGCTGGCTTCCTTTCTTCTGCAAATAAAGTGAAGATACGAGTCTCTGAATAGTGACGGACTGGAAAAGGTTTGTGGAACGGATGTTTCTGGAGCACAGAAGTATTTCTAGATAAAATGATAATAAGTCAACAACAAAACACTTGCATTTTCCAGCCACCATTGTCCAGCACATACTGGAGCTCGACGCAGGTTGCTAGGTAATGGGGTAATGTCTGTCAATTGTGACTTAATAATAGGGAGATTTTTGAGACGATTCATTTTCTACACACTCACAAACATTAACTTATAACTCAAAGACAGGTCTCTGCTATTCGTTTTGAACACTCAGGTTGGTTTTAGAAGAAGTAGAAACCCATATGGAAGAACAAAAAGGTGCAAAATGTGAACTCACCTTTAAAAATAACACGGACGAGCCGAATATGGTGAAACCTGAGAATGTAAATAAATAATGAGAAAATGATCAAAACAGAAACACAAACATGAAGTTATATACAAATGGACTGGATGATCTGAAGATATATGGTTGGTTTCACTGGAGTGTATTTATGGGAAATCGGGACATTTTTAAATTTTTATTAGACATTTTAAAACCCTGTCATTTCCACTTCACAACCACAAACATCATATCCTAATCAAATCCTTTGAGGTTTTTTTTCTCACAGGATTTCTCAGAAATAGTGGAGAATAACCGTGATTTTTCTGTCTTTGCTGCATTGTGGCTGGATGTCAGTGCCGTTTGTTCAGGTAGCTTTAATGAGGAATTTGATTGTTTTCTCACAGTCACATAACGTCCCACAGCTGCTATCAGAGATATTTTAAAAGCTATAATTTGTATTTTAGCAACTGTTCCTTTTATATAGCTGATGTTATGTCTCTACGGCTACAGTGAGCAGTTGCTCAACTTATTCAGGTTTGAGGGCCGCAGGGTTGAAGCAACAGATGGGCTAAAATATATAAACATGCTGTCATCATACACAGACAGAAGTCATGGATCCCTGAATAACATTTATCAAAAATGTCCAAGTGAATGGGGAAAAAATATATGTTTTTGTCATTAGCTCCAGGTCAAACCCATTAGTGCAAAGTTATGACCTTTACTTTAGCACACAGTCCTGAGATGTTTTCTTAAAAATGTGGGTTTTTTTGTTTGTATTTTTCATAAAATTGTATTTCTGACATTAGATTTCCGCCACCTTTAGTTTTTTATGTCAGCAAAGGGCAACCAGCCATTTTGCAAAAAAATGAAAGAAACATTTACCTTTGTGAACACATTCCCCTTTCAAGCCCAGACTGCTTGTGGGGTCAACCTGCGACAACTCTGTTTGCAACATGGAACATTTCTGCCATAAAACGGATGCTTCAGGGTTCGTTGTTAAATTGATGTACTCCTGAAAATGTGTTAAAAGTTAACATCTAAACTCTCTTGCTGTCTTCCTCATCTTGACTACAACACTACAGAAGAAGGAGCCCCACACACTGGAAGCAGAGGGTGGTGGAGTAGAGAGAGCAGGAGTTTTGGTAGTGAGGGCAGCTGGTTTACATAAACTGGAAACAATGATCTAGTTTCTAGCTTAGAGGCTGTGAAGGAAATCATGAGAAAACATCACAATAATAATTCGGTCTATTTTTGTCCTAATTCAGCCAACACTCATTCAGTTTCAATGGTTGGACTAAGAAGTTCTAATGGCTAACAGTTGATTATTAATGTTAGACAGTTTGCTCCACATGCTTTATATTCTGTAACATTACCTCACCTGCTCTGACACTCGTTTATCATTCTACTCTGTTCAGCTTCCTCTGTCGTTCATCATTCAGTGGCCAGAGAGGAAGAACTTACTTCTCCATCTTGTTCTATTACAGCAGAATGTGCCGAGTATAATTTAGCATTAATGAGTTTCTGTGTGTGTGTGCGTGCGTGTGCGTGTGTGTGTGAGCCTCTGCCCTCTGATGTTCTTGAGCCAGCCCTGTTCTGCGCGTGCCTGCATAGATATGGCCGTCTTAATGGCTGTGTTTAAAAGCGCTAATGAAGAATTTGCAGTTCCAGATGGGAACACACAGTTTGACTTTCTGATTCATAATCTGTCACATCCACTTTGCCGATCGCCACCTCGGTTTGGAGGAGCAGCTCCAGTGTTGTTGCTGTGGATGATGATCATCAGCCTTTTCTCACGTTCTAATGGACATGACTGCAAACTGATATATAGAGCATATCTTAATTTCCTATATTAAGTGGACCAATACAAAGTGAACAAAACAGATCGAATGTTTCTGAGCGGTTCTAGCAGAGTAGCAACTCAAATCAGACACAGAATCAGTGGAGGTAAAGATTAGGGTGATGGCCTGGAGGTCTTCCAATCTCAAAGACTTAGAGACTTTGAGACTTTAAAGCTGCAGTATAAAATATGTTTATTAAAAAATATCTATACTGAATGTACTATATTTGTTAAAACTGTCACTATATTGTGACAGTACGCTATGAGTCAATAATCTGTGCTTAAAAATCAAACTCCTCTGCCTTTTCCCAGTGATAATTAGAGACAACCAATCAGAGCCAGGAGGCGGGTCTTAGCGCTGCCAATCGTTCTCTGCTATGTTGCAGCTACTTTCTGATAGCAGAGCCTGTTCTAAATGCTAATGCTAGTTAGCATGACCACCGGTGACAGCAGACGGTTTTCCTGCAGTGGTAAGTTGTTTCTCTGCCATTAATACACTGAGCATGATTTGACTCTGCTAAGACCTTCCTCTCAGCTCTGATTGGTCCTGACCAGGAGTACATGTATTTCTGCATGTGTTCTTTAACTTCTTGTGTGAAACCAGTAATGAGAAACTTTTTATAAGCCATCTGTTTGTGAAAAAAAAAAAAAAAAAAACATCTGAAGATAATTTGTTATGAAATAAACCAGGACTGACACTGACATTTCTATAATGACTCTTGGCTTTTTACATTGTTTTCCCTTTACTGCATCTCTTAATTTTTGAACTAATTCTTTTGAATTTGTTATTTGTTGAGCTCTGTCTCAGCTGTTACCATGTGAGAAAGTCATGTTGATGACTTTGCCAGAGCTTTCCAGAGTGATTCAGCGCAAAGTCAGACTGCAGTTAAAATCTTTCAGATAAATAAGGTAAATCATCAACTGAGCTGCTCTCTTATTGTATAATAAGTCACACAAATGACATGCCTCCTAGTTAATAAAGCAGTAAGGAAAAGATAACAGAATTTTTCCCCCTGACTTCATTGCGGCTCTTGATTGATCTGATTATTGTGCTTTGGATTATTGTGCATCATCTCCTCCGGTGTGTGTCTGCATCCAGATCTGCCCCTCAGCAGTTTGCATCATGAGACCTTGATGTGTGCTAATTAATGAGGCTGGATAAAGCAGAGCCTCCCCAATTAAATCATACCAATAACACGCTACCTGCTGCAGACGCTCAGTAAGACTGTTTACATCTGAAGCCTTTATGTCGCAATTAGCCGCAGAATACTGTCTTGAGACGAGACATGATGCATTACATCAATTACCGTGTCCCACTTTAAGAAATAGCTTAGTTGACAACTCAGCATTTAAATGACAACAGTTTGAATTTCTATTACATTTTTAGAATTTGTCTTGTTTTTACATGAGGAAATTTGACTTTTGCACGAGCAAAGAGGAAATATTTAATCCTTAAAGTGATTCTTATTAATTAAAAAAATTGGTGTTTGTGATGCACCAAAAATCATAATTACTTCAGAAATGTACATCTTTTGTTATGTTTTTCACCCCTGGAGGCTGCCATTTTTTCACCCAATGGACTGATGATGCATAACGATCCATTATGTATCGGAATCTACAGAGTAAACACAGGAAGGCTAACTTTACCCAGAAAAGTAACTTTACCCTTATAGACACTTCCTTACTCATTGCTTCTCCCTCTTTAGAAAAACAACACAGTATAAAAAAAGCTAGCTAAGCCAAGAAAATAATCAGAGTAGTTAACTGGGCCAATTTTAGTTACAAAGGAAATATTTCTTGATTCTTAACACCGTTGTAAACTGTGAGTCATTGCACGTAACAGAAACCCTGTAAATTCTAGACACTAGCTGGTGCCATAGAATTGCACAAAAATCTGTGAAGGACGATGGAGTCCCTGCTCAAAATTCAGTGAAGGATGCGTACGGAGTCCTGAGCCAGAAGCCCGTTGAAAGGCTGTTAACACCGTTATAAACTGTATGATTGTGAGCATGAATGTGAATAAAAATACCAGTAGGTATTTTGTTCCATATAACACAGTAGGAGTGAAACCAGTAAACCTTTGTGGATGCAAAGGCAAGAACCGCTCACTTGATGACTTCATGTTTTTTGTGTTTGTTATGATGTAAAGCACTTGATTGATTGGTTGTTTAGAAGTTTGTTTTACCACAGAAATGCACAGTACTGGCCACAAAGTCAAGAAATTCTGCTCCTAAATTTACACTATCATCTTTAATTCTTACCTGTGAAAGGTAAAGGCAGTGGGTCCGTTTTGTACTGTAGTGTAAAACCGTTGAAACTCGTCAGTGCAGCACGTTTTCTCCACTGTCACTTTCAAGATGGCGGCGACGTAAGCAGGACTCAACGGATACGTATTCATGCCTATTGTCCAATCAGCGATTTCTCAGATCTCGCACTGGGACATACCCTTTCTGTCTTGTTGATGTGGTTTTGAATTTGTTGAAGTGGTTTGCACCTCAGGGCCACCGTACCAAAGGCTTAATTACGTTACTCATCACTGTTTTGGCTGAACAGAGTCAGGTAGGCATTGTTTACCCAGAATTCATTGCAGTTTGAACTATATGGTGATGTTAGTGTGACAGTATTTTATTAAAATTGATAAGACAGACTGGTGACCTGTCCAGGGTGACCCCGCCCGTGAACGTTAGCTAGAGATAGGCACCGAAACACCCTAATACATATTTTAGATGTATTATTTTTACATCTAAAATAAATGTTTCCCAAATAAAGTCTATTGCTACAACTAATCATGGATCCTTTTAAATCCTTTAGCTAAAATGAATGTAATATCAGATAAAGCGATCTGTGCTGCACAACAGACTGAGCAGCATGTGGAGGAGGAAAAGTTAATTACAGAGCTTATTTTTCCAAACATCAGCAAATTTAGCTGTGCCATATTTTTTTCATTGAATAAACATGGAATTAACCCAGCCTCGTGTTAAAAGCTGATGTGAGCACAATGAAAAGCAAGAAGTATCAGCACCCGCGCCGCATTATGCAGCACAACAGAACAGCAACATAGTCATACAAAGCAATGAAGCTGGTGGTTGTAGAGGTTTTGTGATGCAGCCGCGGGGGCTTCATGCTCATATGTTCATACCTGAGCTGTTAGAAAAGACTCAAAATCTCTTTGTTTCATGCTCCTCAGGCTAATAATTAGTGCCAAGCTGACATACGGCACTGAAGAAGTTTCTCTCGTTTCGCTTTACTCCGAGGCTTTACGTTCAGCTGCTTTATGATTTTAAAACAATTGGCTTGATATAAATATGTTGTTTCACAATCATTTTAGCACACTGTCCTGCTCCATCAGTAGTTAACACTGGATATATAGCAACATGGTGGAGAGGAAACTCAGTGAAGGGCATCTAAATCTGCCGGGGATCTGAACATAAACACAAAGTCTGCTCCATGCTAACTGAATATTTCATCATTTTTACACCATTAGTTTGGATCAGGTGATCAAACTGCTACCAACTTTCTCTGTTAGTTTTTCAGAGTTCACACTCCAGATTGAATCTGGACCAAACAGTTGAAGCAGAACTGGTCCATGAATTGTATTTTGAGGAAAACAGAGCAACAGCCATGCGGGAGGCGACATGCAGCTGCAGATTAAATTGTTCGCCATCAGTTGAAACAGTTTGCTTTATTGCATTCAGTCTCTAGAGGGAGCTAGAGATTAGGGTGATGGTATGGAGACCTTCCAATCTCAAAGTGTTGGAGCTAATCACCAAAGAAAAATCTTTGAAATATCAGTGGAAACATGCAAAATACGGGTCATTAATAATACACATTTTTTGACATTCGTTGTAAAGCAAATAATAATATTACAATTTTTTTAATATTTGACCTGAATTTTTTTAAATAAGAGGTATGTTTTTAAAATTATACTCATTTCACAGCATTTTATTACCTTCTGGGAGATTTCCATCTTTTATCCTCTCACAAAAAAATTAATTGAATGAAAATATATTTTTTTGTAATTTTGTCAGGTGTATGAATACTTGTGAGCTTAACTGTATTTATACAGTTTTATAATAGTTAGAACATTTAGTCCTTTTCATTAAAGCTAATGACTAATGACCTTAGCTAAGATCTTCAGAGCTGCGTTTACTCCAGATATTTTTTTTAGACATTTAAAAATAAATATTAAATGTTATAAATTTTATATATGAAGTGTTGCTGGACAGTAGAACGACTTTCTAAACTCAAGTTAACCTGGAGGAAAGGAAACTCTGACAGAGACAGCTCAGCTTCCAATGAACAACATGAAGTTTCCCTTTAAATGATTTTTGATGAATGAGGTAGTCAGGTATATAGTACTCTTAAAATTTAGTGTGAATTTTACTGTCGTATCTTAATGAGGTTTTTCTTTGTTTGGTTTCTACAAATAGATTGCTTCTTTATTTTTTTTATGTTTTATTTTTATTACAAAATGCTAAGCCTGAGAAAACTACATATTTGAGAGCTTCCAAAAAACATTATATTAATCCTAACACATTTGGTCTACTTAATTGTTGTAATGATGGATACTTTTAGGTTTAGGCAGCTTGCAAAAGACAGACACGTCATATTTCAAACCAGGCTCCTATGGGAGGGAATGCAGATCTAGTTGGTGTTCATATATATGTAGTAGTTGGAGTTAATAATAATAGTGTGACATTTATGATGTCTCCCAAATAGCCACATTCTGGATTAGTCCTTTGGGTAAGGAAATGTCAAAGATTTATCATTGTATAAGAAACAGTAAAAATCACATGTGAATGAGTTTGTTTACATAAGCTAAAAGAAAAACCCCACAGCTCATTCTAGTGCCAAAATCTTTTATCGCATTGAGTTAAAATGTTTTCAAAGTTTCCTTTTCCATCAAATTAATATGTTTTTATTGAAATGTCAAATTATGCAATTTTATGGTTCATGGAAATACACCTACTGAATCAATAAAAGAACTAATGAAACTTAAAATGATCAAATTACTTTGAAAAAAAAATGGTTTCTTATTTGAAAAAAAAACAACATTGAAAAATGCCAAATGACACAAATGCTGTGTATGAGATGCTGCTGTACTGGATTTATATTGACTATTCTTCATTCTGATCCTAACCAATAAGTCTAACATTAAATATACAGAGTTTTAAAAGCTACTTCTTTACCTAACAACATGTGGAGTCTTTCAGTAAAATCCTACTGCAGTCTTGAACCGCTTGGTATGTGAGTCCTGAGGCAAAATGGTGCCTCAGTGCTGAATTGTGAGAGAAGTTAAAAAGTCAGCATGGTCAGTCTGTATCGAAGGCCCTGAGGGAATCAGTCAATCAATAATGCAACGAAGCGCAATACCTGCAGTCTGTCTTACAGACGTATGCACACCTGTCACTGTTCCGAGGGGGCTGGAAAAATACGTCCCTGTGTGCAACTAAATGAAACAGAAAGAAAAGGGAATGACAGATGTGTGCACGGAGGTGAGAATGTGTCCGACCCACAGACTTATCTACATGGAGCTCAGCTGGTTCCCTCAGGTCTTATTAGTTTATCTCTGTACAGTTTAAAAGAGAAACAAGTCCAGGAAAAGTACAGGAAACTTCGGACAGCTTAAGTGATGTTTAGTTGGTTGGGACTATGACCTGAAAACAGATGTGTGTGAGAGAAATATTCATATTAAAACACTGGAATGAACAGATGAAATTATTGTCTGAACACATAGGACGTCAGAATTCCCAAGATAAGTCTTGAAAACAAAAAGGAGTGTTGAAAATCAGTTGTTTTAGATGTTTGATAACATTGTCACCATGTCGGAACGGTGAGATATTAGATAATCTGTGGAAAAAACTGAGCTCCCAACATTCCTCTTGCTCCAAATTAAATTGCTTAATAATGGAAGCCTGAGCAACATGGACTCCACTGCCACCTTCACTTCCTCTGCTGCCATTGTTAAAGCTACAGGTAGACTACAGTTCTAAAACAGCGCAGAAAATCAACGTCATTGTTCACAACATTTTTCTTTTGTTTGCTGATTGCTCTGGTTGAAATTCTGCCAGAGAAATGCAGCTCAATGGGAGAAATCCCAGACCACTGAAGGAAGATGAGATTCAAGCAGAACTGTGCAGGAAGGCAGTGGCCTGGTTAAATGTGATCCAAAGTAGGAATAAGTAGCTATGTCCACAGGCTGTAGTCACCGGATCCTTCAGTAGATGCAAACAGATGGAACAAGAGAATCTTTCTCGGTCCATCTGATCAGTTTCTTTCTTATTTCTGAACCATGATCTGGTGAGACTTGTAGAGCTTTACATCATGCTCTGGTTCTTTTGTGAACTCTTGAAAAGCCGTCACTGGGAAGGTTCTTCACTGACTCATGTTTGCTCTCTTCATAGATGACGCATCTGACTGTTTTGTTGGAATCTCAGACCCCAGAAATGGCTTTGTAACCATTTCCAGACTGAGGGATGTTATTGCCTCTGCTTCTCATGGTTTTTAGTCACTTGAGTTTGGATCAAGGGGTGTTGTTTTTTGAAATCCTTCAACCTACTTCATTTTGTCAGTGAGGTTTCTGACTCTACAGATCAGATACGTTTCTACAGCTCAGTAAAATAGCAGTTGGTCAAACTTGACTCCTCAAGCCACATTACTTTGGATCAATACAGATGGATCTTCATGCATTGCACACAGTGTTAATACCTACTTGAATATTGAAATCTCCTGACCTTCCAGATAAAATTGTAACACTAGAACAACAGAGGAAGGATTAGGGTTGCATAAGAAAACGACTAAATTAGTAGCAAAAGTAATTTAATGCGTGTCCCATGCTGCTCAGAGCAAGACGAAGACACAGACTGCACTATCTGTCTCCCTTTCATTTCCCCTCCTGATCCCTTCTGTATCTCTCATGATGAATGAGGGGATGTGCTGTAAATCTGGGATGGTAGAACACACGCACACACACGCACACACACGCACACACACACATATACAGGCAGGCGGTGGGTGAATCTGGGCTGGTTGGTTCTTTTATAAATGAGCTCTGCTGTGTTGGGATGGCTGCAGTGATGACGATGCAGAATGCCATGACATGCAGACACACACACACCACTTCAAAGCTGAACGCACACCCATGCACACGCATACAAACACCTCTGGTGACGTGAAGACATGTTTGAGTCGAGGTTCTCTGGAACCACTCAGCCAACTAGTAGTACAAATGGAAGTTGGGATTTTAATAAAACAAACATTTGAAAACAAAATAAAGAAGTTAACAGAACATACTCTGAAATAATTCAGAGTATGATGCTGTGTTTTGATTGATGAATCAAAGCCTCTTCATGAACCATTCACACAACCACACATGTGCTATCTCACTGCTTATCATATACAAACAGATACACATCAGTACCACATCTGGCTCTCCATCAGTAAGCAGTGACCCAGCGTTAATGTCTTCCAGTCAAAAATACCCTAACTGCTGAGGTAGCACTTCTTCCTCATCATCCCTACTTGTCTCCCAATGATTAGAGAACATATTTAAAAGAGGAGGCATCACGTCTTCATCCCGGGACTTCTGCCTTTGGAGTTTGTATCTCTGTCTTTTCATCACACTTCCTCATACAGCAAAAGACAACTGAGTTCCCTGGTTCTCCTGGAGCTTCTTTTCTGTTAAAAGGAAGCTTTGTTTTTGTCACTGCCAGTCTGCAGTGGAACCCCAGGATTCTCAAGGTCAAGGGTTAGAGCCTGCAGCTGCACTGGAATGGCTCAAACCTGCAAGTGCTTGAGACCGACTCTTCGGTCAATGAGTGTGGGGTGCGACTCAATGCAATAGAGATTGATTGATTCATTGATCGATTGGCCAGGATTCCCAGCAGTACATATTAATAGTATTTCACTTTAGCTCCAGTCTGTTCCGTTCTAAGAGACATTGCAGAAAAATAAAGCAGCATCTACATCATCCTCTGATATTTTGGTACAGTGAGAGATCATGTTTCTTCATTTTTGCTGGAGTCTGCAAACATTTGAGTTTAATGAGAAAAAATAATTAGGAAACAAGTTGGCGAAAATTTTGAATGCATTAATTTCAATTAAAAAATTAGAGAAAAACATAAAAGAAAACAGAGAAGTGTCTCCAATGCCTGGCAAACAGATTACTGTGATCTCCACATACCAACCCAATGGCAATTCACCTGCCAGTGTTGTCCTGTTTGCCTTGTAACTGGGTTGCTGGTTTTGAGTAGGACACTTCAGCAGCCTTCCAGTGGCCCTGGAGCAAGGCAGCTTCACTGTGGCCACATTGTAGCTCACCACCATCAACATATGAATGTGTGCATGAATGGGTGAACAACTGAATGTAGTGTGAAGTGCTATGGAGACCTCTGTACTTTTTGGAGGCCAGATACCGAGATGCCCATGGTGTATGAAGTACCAGACCTCAGTTTGCTGATGCACCAGGATGAAGCTGGACATCGACAGAGAAAATTGTTTGCTAATTTAACAAAATATTCAATTAAACTAATTGGCAGGTCATCATACAGCTGATCCTAAACAGCAACGGAAAGTAAATTTAATGTGTCTCTCAGGTTTTGCCCCAGTGTACTGTCAGCCTGGCGGGCCACCAGGCTTTACTTGCTCCCCCTCCAGGCTAAGCTTTGTTTTTTTTAGGGTGTTTTATTCATTTTATCTCCTGAACTGAATAAACGCGGTAACAGTAAAGATGGATTAAGCTACGTTTACAGTTGACACATTGATCTGGGCATGAGGGGGTTTGTACCAATCACACATGCCCTTTGACCTCACAGTATTAATTCCAAATCATGATGCTTGTTCATGATTCCTCCAGAGCTCTGTGAGGAATCATAGCCAATTACTGAAAATGCTAGAAGACAGCTGTTGCTCCAAACCGCAACCACGTATAACACTGGCCAGCAGCCAAAAAACTGTTTAGGTTTTTTTTGTTTTTTTTTTAACTATTTTACGGTAATTCTGATGTGCTGAATCAAAAAATTACATTGGTTTTGCTCAATCAGACCAAATTTCTGACTCTGCTACACATTAGTTTGGGATATTTTTATGCAATGATGCTGGCTGATTACTGTTGGACTCTGAAGAGAGAAATCCCTGCTGCTCAGACGTTCGAGACGTTCGAACGAAAAGGAAGTTCATGCCATGAACTTTTTACAATAAAGACGTAATTTTCAAATCACATGTTACTTACCCTTATCAGTGTTTATTACTCAATTTACAGAAATCCAAGTTTGTTACGTTTAATTATTATTCTCTGTTAAAAAAAAAAAAAAAAAAAAACATTTTTTCTCCTACAACCTTTTTTGGATGAGAAATATTAACAAAAGTGAATTGAAAAAGTCACAAAAATGTCATCAATTTAGTCAGAAGATCAGATTCATCTAAATCAAATAGGAATAAAAACCAGATTGAGAAAAATGGATGTCATTTTTGGATTAAAAAGTAGTCCTAATTCAGTTGAAACAACAGAACTTATGAAAAATACATTCTTGTAACTTAGTGTTGCCAGGTTGGTTTTGATAGATTTATTCTCATGAAATCAGATCATATTTCTGGTATATACTCATGATGTCTGATATTAAATTTCTTTGACTATGAAAAACACTTGAGCTGAAGCAGGAGGAATCAGAGGACAGATCCGTTTCCAACAGCTCTATGCCTATTATATTGTAAAAGTTAAGAAAGCCATTTAATCCGACAGATTATTGATGCTCTAAATAAACAAATCATTTGGAAACATTTAAGTGAAGATCTGTACGTGTTCAACAGAGAGTGCCCTCATGCTACACTTTGCTTTATGAAACCAGGTTGCAGCTTTATTATTGGACCAAATTGCTATTGTACACCCAAAGAAACCCTTGAATATGAGCAGAATGCTTGGACAGCGTTCCTGCGGCCGCCCCGGCTGCCAGCTTCCATTATCAGCACTTTCTGGTGTCAAACCACTCATTATTTGCTGCTGGAGGGTCACTGCATTCTGATGACAAGGTCAGCATCCTGGACCTGTGGAGGAGCCTCAGAGGGAGCCACAGTGTGAGTGTAATGGTGTGTGTGTGTGCGTGTGCGTGTGTGTGGGGGGGGGACTGAGCTGGCGTAGGGTCTGGGTGTTCAGATCCGGTCCTCCAGTGGGCCGCCGATGGTCTGATGGTTTTAGATTTTGTCTCAGCTCCAAAGTTAATCATATTTTCAGTTAAATAATAAAATAAAGTCATATCAGAGGGGCCAAACTGTTGAAATGGTGACTTACTGTGAAAACCTGTAAATACTGAACTGATGTAAAATCATGCAGCATTAACACAATTATAATACAATTCAACACCATGCAGACACTCATTCTACGCTGATGAACATTCACTGACCTGGACATGCTGTCATTATGATCTGACCTCTAGATTTTTATACCCTTCATTTTACTGGCTTCATTTCCTCACTGTAAACCTCAAAGAATTTCAGCTTTAAATGCGTCAACATTTGGAGCAACATAAAGTTTTTCTCAGCAACTTCCAGGCAGTAATCAACATCCTGCACTGATTGTCCATTTAAATCTGCTTAAATGAAACTTACAAAACGCATTAAGACCATGAGTTCAGTCTTTCAGAAGGAATTTCAGTCCAAATGCTTGCTCATGCAGAGTTTAGCATCCAAAGGTTCCTTCAATAATCTGCTGCCATTGTCTTCTGTCAGTGGCCAGATCTTGAAAATGTTGCTGAGTTCATCAGTTTCTTCTTTTTCCCTAAGAAAATACAAATCTGTTTTCTCTGGCCAACATCAATGCTTCCACTGTTCCTCTGATGGATTTCTTTTTTTTCCCCTTCTTTCCTGCCTCACTCTGACTGAGAGCTCCTTTGTGCAGAGAAGAACCAAATCTATATTTGGTCCCTTTCAAACCAGTCAGTCAGAGAAAATCATTGAACTGTTTACCCGGATTGATTCTTTGTTGGATTAGATGCGCAGTCGCTCCACGATGCTGTTTCATCAAATTGAATTAGTGGACTCTGAGTTTGAAACTAGCATGGGAGTGGACTGAACTGAACCCTGCTGGGCTGAACGTGTCGGCGGTGACACAGAAAACTTCGCAGTACCGTAATTCCGCCACACTTTGCTCTATCTGAGGAAATCCAATGGTTTCTGAAAGGGGAGCTTTTCAGCCAATATCAGATTATTACTGTAATTTCACTCCCCATAGCAGGGAGTGAAATTAATCTGAAGTCCACTCTTTTAATATGCGGTAAATTGCAAAAATAACTTGCTAGATATTGAAAGTTTCCTTTGTTATATTTGGTTTAAAACATATATGCATTTTAATAACCTTTTTTTAATTGTATTGATTCTACGTTTGACCCTGCAAACAGCTGGAGTCTAAAAATGATCTAAAAACCTTGTAACAAAAGTACTTGTACAAGTTTAAACTGCACTTTACAAATTCGGTCTTTTCTCATGTTTGTTTTAAGGACTGAAAGGATAACATGTCCCTACAGAACATGCATGTCACAAATTTCCCATTCATATCACGTTTGAAAGAATCTGAGAGATTAGATGAAAACCATGCAGTATTTTGAATGTAAAGTTTATTGCTCGGTCAGGTAAAATTCCAGTTTACAGTTGTAATACATCAAATTTGAAAATATTTCATGAATGCTGTTGTATTCCAGCAGCTTGGTGGAATACACCAAGCTGCTGGACTGATTCTGCTTTTCGACTTTCCAGTTTTCAGCTCAGCTTTTCAAAATCTGCAATCAATCACTTCAGGTTTCGTTTGTTTCTCATGTAGATTAGCTATGCTGCTGTACCGGGAACACGATTAGCTTTTTTTTTTAGGACAAGTAGGGCGTTTTTACTGCTGGAAATTGGAAATAAGATGCAATTTAAACTCAAGAGGGTTTCTCATATGAAAATCATTTCATCCATCATATTTGTTTCAGCCGTGGACTGCACCTGTTACTCTCCAGTTTTATTTCCTTTCTTGTGTTTTACCCTCTCGGTGGATCTCCTCTGCTGGTCTTGGAAACTTGATTCTGCATGGAGAACAAAATTAACACCTGACTTTGTCAGCACAGCTCTTCTTAAGTCATACTGCTTGGTAAACCACTGATTTTTTTTTTTTTTTGTTTTTGTAAAAAAAAAAAAGTAAAATATATTCCTAAGCAGCCTCTTAGGAATATATTTCTAAAATTAATACCAGTTAGGGCTACTTATTTCTTCTGGAAAAGTTGATGAGTTGATTTTGGGATGTGTTCTTACCAGCCCTGATTAGTCTGCTTTAATCAAACTTCGGTTCACTTGTCTAGAAACGAAAGTCCAGTTTGTTTGAGGAAGTGTGGATGCAAAATTCTGAACAAAACAGAAAACTCTGATCCGCCAGGAAACCTTGGCCTCAGTTTGATTGAAGTGAACTCTGGTGCGGGTCGACTGGATATGTGAACACCAAGCAAACCAGAGACCGCTCCAAAAGCAGGAAGAGGGCTACAGCACAGGGCATTCTGGGTAAATTCAACCAAAACAGACACACTAATTTAGCTCTAGCGGGAGAAATGGTTTGTTGTCTTTAGCCGAAGACAAAAGAGAAATCCTACAAATACTAAAATCTAACGCCTCTCCATTTTTGTTTACATTTTGTAAATAACAAAGCTGTGCTCAGTGTCTTCTTTATAGGTTTTTGTATTGTTTCCTTCAGTGGTTCTTGGTGCAGCGCCCCCACAGGTGAGGAGGGGAAAATGGTTTAGTTCATTTGTTACTCTGCAGAGCGAAAGAGAACCACAGCAGATGAAATGTAGCAAATGTTACAACTTCTTTCTTATTTAAAAAAAATTTTATTCAATACGCTTCAAATAAAACATAAAAAAAGACTTACCTTTATTAATCAAAGAACATTTCACAAAAAATGCTTTAACCTACAATTCCAACAGAACCAGCCCAGTAATTACATCTCCACATTTACGTCTCCAAAAGATTCCTGAAGTCATTGTGAGGACTGCAGTCAGCAGAGAAGTGAATGCTAATTTACCAGCGTCCTGCAGAAACACAAGAGTACTTAACAACAATCTCCCATCCCGACACATCACTGCTCACAGAGAGCAAGACTGAAGCTGCTTCTTGTCTTGTCAAGCAGAAAGATGGAAATTGTTCAGTGAAACATTACAAACCTGAAAGATCAGGAAACCTGACCTTTCAGGTTTTCTTAGAATGGAGAGGTCTGTTATCATTGTAGGTACAAATCAACTCCAAGAGATGGACTCCAGAAAAAACATTAAGTAATTCATTTGCTGGTTTGCTGCATGAAATAAGCATCTGAACACCGAGCAACCAACAGGTTTCCTTAGTTCAGTCCCTCTCATTGATTCTAGTTAGCCGGGTTTCCCTCTAGCACGGTGCAGACACACGTCGGAACACGTTTCCTCTGTGGACAAAACTTTTCCGCACGTTTAAGCAAAGTACAAATAATCTGCGCTGACAGTGACTTGACTCAAACGGTGACTGTGGGTTATGAGAGGAGAGAAATCCACAGTCACAGTGTCAGTCCTGACCAAACCCTGCCATCCATATCACCCTCACAGTGAACATGCATACACAAGCAGCACACTCACATCACGTCTCCTAAGTCTAGCCCCGCGGCTTTATCCCGTTTTTAATGCGCAGCAAAGGTCAGGCTATCAAAAAGTCACTCGATAGGAAATTGGGACGATGTCTGAATACCCAGAAACAGCCGCTGTCCAACCTGCTCACTGACTGCCTCCATTATGTTGTTCGGATAGTTGGCCGCAGTGAGACAAGGTAACAGCTGACATTTAGTGGGATTACAATAGTCTGATTACATGAGCAGCTATGAATAATAATAGAGGAAACTGGTCAGAGAACACAATTTAAGTGGGAAAAAAAACATTTATTTTCCAAACACTGATCAAAAGCATGAAGCAAAGCCATGTTTGCAACAAAAACACGTTATTGAAACTGTTTTTCTGAGTAGCAATTTTATTTTTTTGGTGTGTAACATTTAGGGGATTTAATATGAAGGCATTACCTTTCAGCAGATTTCCAACATTCTGCTCTTTACCAAATCATTTTGAAAAGCAAAACATCCATTCAATACTTTCTTCTCACTGAGACGGGTTCATCAGAACTTCCCATTGTAATGCTGAACTGGTCCGAATTTTATTTTTGAAGACAGAGACGAGATGAACTATTAAAATAAGTGGCAGAAACCCCTCTGTGGCGATCCTCAGGGCTGTGTTCTTGTGTCCCTTCTGTTTGATTCAATTCAGTTAAGTTGATTTATACAGTTTCAATTCACAACACATCATCTCAAGACACTTTACAAGAAAATAAATATCAATGTCAGTTATTAAGGAAACCCAGAAGATTGAATCGAGTCGTTGTCTTGAACCAACAGGAGACAATCAGTTGCATTGTACCGTTGACTTTACAGCCGTCCACCATACAGAGCATGCATGCAGTGCCAGTGGAGAGAAAAACCTCCCTTTTAACGGGAAGATTCATCCAGCAGAATCAGAACCAAAAGCAGAACCAAAACCAGGCTCGGTGAGAACAGAAGAACTGATAAAGGATTACTGTCTATGTTAGAGACAGTGAAACAAAACAATTCAATGTAGTTCTCTTTTTTAATACCAATTTACAACAAATTTAATCTGGAGACATTTCATAGTAATGACGATTGCCTGGAGTCACTGACTTTGCACCAATCAGTCCTAACTGGGGACTGGGTGGTTAGTTACACCATCATTAACCTTTTATTATTTCCTCCGAGTGAGTCAAAATTCATTGTTTAAAAATTAAAGCTAATGAGACTGAGCTGAAGGTACAAATGCTTCTGAGCGTCTAATAATGTGCACATCCTCTGCTTTCATTGGGTCTCGGCATCATGTTCTGGAACGACTCCTCTCCTCGTGCACCTGCAGCCGTCGCTTTTTCAGAACTGGGTCACTTGCTATTGTTTTCTCCCCATTCATTTATTTATTTATTTATTTAATGAGGAGAGTGGATGAATTAGTTATAATCATACAAGCAAGAGCAACTGACCCAAATCCTGAGCACACAAACAATCCTGATGGTTTTCTACTTACGCCGGCCTTAAGGCTCTACTAGACAGAACACGGGTCAGCGACCTTTTCAGGTCAAAGAGTCACTCGTGCCATTGCTGCCACAAAGTGAAATTTGTCTGCAGCTGCAAAAAAAAACTAAATCTCCAGTTAATTTGAAAACCAATGAAGCTACATAAAAATGACTACTTTCATATTTTCAAACAAAATGGATTATCTAATTTACAAATAATAATAAAAAAAAAAACAATGTGAATAAAAACGTAAAAAGCAAAGAAGAAGAAGAAACATGTCCAGCCCACCAAAACTATAAACCGCATAGTTTGGAGATAAAAAACAAAACTTACTTCCTTGTTCCATTGGTCACCTTCTGTTGTAATTAATGTAAGTATAATATTGCATGAAACATATAAAAGAACTGCTGGAGCCACTTTTTCTTATTGTCATGACCCTGTCTTGACCCTCTGAGGTCGATCCGCGCCCTGGACTGAGCAGGACGTGATGCATTTACAGGCATCTGTACCAGATATGGCAGTAAGCTGTTCGTACTCAGTTGGACACTATGGACCAGAGACACATATGAAGAATAGATGCCTTGTGGCCCGATCTTTACTGGTCCAGACCGAAGACTTTTATCATTCAGTTTTTGATAAAAAGAGAAAAACAATTAACCAAGCAAATGAAAATGATTGAGTTTCTCTTAATTTATCATGCGATTAATTGAGTTATTGTTTATTGTGACAGGTCTAGTCCAACCGTGGCTTTTTGCATCAGTACAATCGTCTGCCTGAGTTGTGTGTGGCGTTCTGGTGGTTTTATATGAAACCAGACTTCATTTGTCCGACTGCTTCCCTGTAAACGAGAGCCAGCCTGGGATCTGAGTCAGACGAAGTTAGATTATTTTCCGTCTCACAGAGTTAGATAGTGTTGCCCAGATGTCTCAAGTGTAGCGTGGAAATAAAGAGCTGAGATACGATCTGGGAAAAGAGAGAAAAATTATATCAACAGGTTCCACTGCAGCAGCTTCTAACTGACTTCCAGACTGATAGCACAGATTGTCTCCGTTGTTATATATATATATATATATATATATATATATATATATATATATATATATATATATAACACTGAATCTAATAAACATCAGCATCTTCTTTGCTGTTATCTTAATAATATTACCAAATGTGTTTCAGATACAGACTTTCTGCTGCTGACTGAGATTTTCACTTCAAAAATAAAATCTTTAGTTGTCATATAAATCAGCTTGAGCAATATGAAGCACAGCTTAGTTTGTTTTAGCTATAATAAGTATTTCTGCGGTAAAACCTTATGAACTTGCTGTTTTTATAAAAGTTACAGACATTTATAAAAAGATTTGTTCATCTTAAGTGTATTTCTGTACTGTTCGGTCTCATCAGTTTTGCACTCTGAACCTTTTGTTCCAGAAGCTTTAAGTATTTATTTAGAAGGCTTTGTTTCACACATCCTCCCCCTGATCTAAATGTATCTTGTTAAACTTTTGTTCTTTGACCATCATGTTAAAATGTCAAAGGGAAGTTTTGTTCTGGACCCAGTTAATTTATTTTAACTGGGTGTTCTGGGACTTATTACAAAAGAAGTCTCTGCAGTGACTGAATATGTGTGCATTGAGGCTGCAGCAATGAATCACATGATGGCTGTCTTTGAATAACTCAGAATACGAGTTATTCTGGCGTGTAAACTGGATACAAAATGCAAAGCTGATATGAAAAACAATATTGGAAGAGAAGCAAATGATGTACTGTGCAGATTAGGAGAGTATATGAACTCATCATGATGGTCCGTCTCCTGTTAGGTTTTGCATTTGAACTGGGTGGAATGATGACGCAGCAAAAAAACGTTCAAATGAAATGAAACAAGAATGAACATGCAGTGTCATTTGGAGCCAGAGTCTGAACACAAATCTAAGTGAAGGAGATAAAAATGAGGCTGATGGTACAGAAACCTTCCGAACCGGACATTTGGAAAAGTTACATGGTTTTGTTGGAGATGACTGTGATGCTTTATTTTCTATTTTTTGAGGTGTTTTGTAATGTTCTATGAAAATGATGTCATATTCAATGTAATGCAAAGCTTGCTTTGTGTTTTGTACAAATGTTGCACAAAAGGAACAAATGTGAAAAAGGCAATAATGATGATCCAGAACTGTGAAGAGAGATTTTATTGACGTCTTTTTGATTCATCTGGTGGATGAACTCACAGACGTTTCTCAGTCAAAGTTTGCTAAGTTGTATTTGTGACTCTGTGGGGCCACGGGAGAAAAAGTTCTGATCCGTAATCATTCCATAACTGAACAATATGGTTCAGTCTCTAACAATAAAAACAAAAAAACAGCAGTAAACATTTGCATCTTCCTTTGAAATCAATGTTGTAACATCACAACATCAGCAATATAGAATATATGAGTTTTAATAATTTATGCTGTGACAATTTTTCATATTATGAGTTTTCATAGCTTTATGTATTTGAAGGTGTGTTTGCGTCAGCTGTTAGCTTCAGATGGCAGACATCATGAATTAATCAGGAGCTGAGGTCACACACTTTGATGTCTCAACAAAACGGGCCTAGCAGAACTCGGTGTTATGAATGATTTGTTCATCTGAAATATGAGCTTCTTTTGTCAAAACAAATCTCTGCATTCTGGCTGTTGCAATAATTATTTTTCACAAGGCAGAAAAAAAACAAAAAAAACAAATAAAAGTCAAAGCCGTTCTCTTTCATTCGGGTTCAGAAAGTGAACTTTGAAATGTACGGCGCTCCTGCCAGGCAGCGTTAAAACACCTGGGAACAAACTGCCATGAAGTTTTACTGAACTGAAACAAGCATTTTAGAAAATGGACTCTGTAATGACAGTGGAGCAGACTGAAGGGCCATGAATCAAAAATGGAGTCATAAAGCTGCTGCAGATCGTTCATAACTCCAACAGTCTGAGGCGCCCAGCTCAGCCAGTCAGAAGACTTCAGCACAACGACTGGACGTCCTCTTGGAAAAGTCATTTTCATGCAGCGTTCTGCAGATAATGAGGATATTTCCCTGTGACAAATGTTAGTTTCATTTTCCGTCCTGCTTTTGCCATCATTTGTCCTGTTTTGAACAACTTAATCAATGCATTTGGACGACATCATTGTTCCTGTTCATGTGCAGCCACAGCCGGCTGTCTGAGGCCTGACAATGCTGAAGGATTGGACTGGAAGGAGCAAAGATGTTTTTCCCCATAATGCTTCTGTAAGCTCATTTTTGTTCCTAAAGAAAAGCTCTAATCATCATAAAAATAAAAAAAAGGAAGAAAAAGAAATAGCCTACATGATTTATGACCTTGAGATAATATAATGCTTTTGTTATCTGGAGAAAAGTGCACAGATTATCTATCATGGCCGTTTTTGACTGAAATAGATTTTCACTGAACTAATTCAGGCTTTTAGAGATGGGTTAGATGATACAGACGGCCAGTGAATCAAAACTGAGTCAGAAAGGATGATGGATTCATACTTGAAGCACTCTGAGGTTTACATCACTTACACTTTATGCAGAACAGAATGGAAATTACCCTGAAATCCCACTAAAACATAAAAGAGGCCATTATCAAATGCAGCAAAAACAGGATGACTCCACAACAGTCTGTAAACACTTAAAGCTCGAGCTTATTCTGACATGGATGAAAGAGAGATTCTGAATCAATCCTGAAACTCTATTACCTAAAGACATCAAAATTGCCAATGAACTTTATTCTGTCCAATTGCAGTGAAACATCTAAAGATTAAAGTCCAAAGAATAAAATATAATGTTTTAGTTCATGACTCAGTTTTATTTCCTGTGCTTGATTTGAAAACCTTGCTAAATATACAGTCAGCAGTTCCATTTGACTGAATCCACTGTTTCCTCCAGATGTTGTTGCCTAACATACTGTAGTCCTGTATCAAACCTGAGACAATGTTTGCCACAAGGTGAAACGGTGTTCTGTAAAATCCTCCAAGAAAACTTCATGTTTTTGCCCGAGGCTGCATCCTAACGACTGATTGGGAGCAATTTAGATGAAAGGTCACATCGTGAAATAAATGCAAAATGACAATGTCATTAAGTGACCTTAAGTCCTCATAAATAGATGGCGTTTACTAAAGTGCTGTGCCAAAGGGCAGGCGTAAAACCATCAACCTAAACTGAGTGGCTTCGGAGAGCCATAACTCACCAGGTTCCTCGTACCTTGGTGCACAAAAACTGCTGAAATCCATCACGCCCATAATTACCCCATCTGTTCCAATACTGCAAAAAAATAAAATAAAAACTTGTTTATGATAAACCATCCAAACACTTCTACTGGGAAACTTCTCAATCACTTATTGGTTAAGTCGACCAAACCACTGGAAACCTGGTTATTCCACCAGATGTTGATTTTTGAACTCTTCCTAAGGTAAAACATTAGTATTATCGTTTCGAAATGAGTATCAATTTGTTTTCTTTGCATCTTTTTACTTATTTTGACCACTTCTCATTTTTTGCAAATAAATACTCCACCTGAAGCACTCTGTCTTTGACCACTCTGAGGTAAAAGACAGTTAATAGAATAAACGAACAATGTTCATTTTACTCAAACATATGCCTACAAAAAGTAAAATCACAGAAATTGATAATTTTGCAGTGGTTAATTTTCATAGAT
>VMRN01000120.1:271680-292622 GCA_010277015.1 Poeciliopsis turrubarensis
ATTCAAATTCCACTTGCTTTTCTAAAAACAAACTCGTTTCATCTGTATTTTCTAGAGCTTAGTTCAATCTGCAACACTTGTAACTGGAATAACAGCAGAGCAGGTGAAGTGCGCAGGCGCAGCAGGTGAAGTGCGCAGGCGCAGCAGGTGAAGTGCGCAGGCGCAGCAGGTGAAGGTGAAGTGCACAGCAGGTGAAGGTGAAGTGCGCAGGCGCAGCAGGTGAAGGTGAAGTGCGCAGCAGGTGAAGGTGAAGTGTGCAGCAGGTGAAGGTGAAGTGCGCAGCAGCTGCTGGTTGTTCTCACAGTTCCTCCGCTCTCATCGCTCACATATCTGGAGGTCTGCTCCTCTCTCACTGAAGTGTGGCTGGGACCGCTGGAAGAGAAAAATGTTTCCTACCTGTTGCTTCAGTATTAGCAGAGCAGCTTCACCCACAGAACTCGTTTTATCTCATTTAATGCATTAAGAATTTTCTGTCATTTTTTAAAAAAATGAAACCCATGAGAATTTTAGTGTTTCAGAGCAAATTATGTAAAGAGCTGATACCTAAAATCTGTCACATTAAAGAAATGCAACATGAAAAAAATGTGATTATGAAAATGTCCTGCATTTCTTTTTCATCTCCTTTAATGAAGTGAGATTTTCTTGCACTAACACAAAGTGATGATGTTAAAGGTTAGCTTTTCTTTGCTCTTCAGCTGGATTTTCTGTCTAATCATGTTCTATACCAATACTGCATCTCTAAGCCAATTTCTTTGGATGAGAATAGGTAGATTTGACCCATCTGTCTTCATCCCTAACATGAATTTATCTCTAAAGTATATCAGCGCAGCAGAAAACTGAATTGGTTGGAGAAGGCGACGTTTATCATCACATGAAATCACGCAAGACATTTGGTAATTAATCTCTGAAATGTTTTATTTTTCATGTACAAAGCTGGAGCAATGATCTTGCTGACGTCTGTCTGCTCTCTTTTAAAGGTGCTGTGTGAGTTTCTCATGTACTGTTTTATTTCTTTCAGGAAACTGTAGAGTAGCAACACAGTGGTAGTAATAATAGTGCTGCTAATGCACCATTTTGTTGAAGCCTTTGTTGGTTCGGCACTTTCAGCCAGTATTATATGAACCATTCATGTAACAAGACTTTTTGTTCAATTTCCTGAACTTTTTCTTTATTGTTTTGCTACTCAGAGAAAATATTTTATTGTTGAGAACAAAGAACCTCCTTTTTCTGAAGTACTGTTTGCTCAATTAATCCGAGCTTCACATAAAATGTATCTTTCATGATGTAGGAGAGAAGGAACAAAAAGCTGAGGAATGCATATTATTTTGACAGAACTGTGAACAGGAAGGAATGCATTGAGGACAGAGAGAGCAGAATTCCTGACAGAAACTCTGTCTAAGACATGTTTTAACATCACACAATATGAAATTTGTTTCTGCTGCTGCCATTAAAAACAGCCAAGTAAGATTGTGAACATTTTTTTAATTAACATTCACTCCTACATTTTCTTTTAGGAACATTCATTTGCGGGTTAAGAGCATAAACAAACGCTGAGCACACAAATCCCTTAAGAAGAATCGGAAGATTATAGGCTCAATTCAGGAAGTGTTGGGGCTGAAAGACACCTCACCTAAACCTGTTCTGAATGAGTGCTTTGATGCTTCTATGGCAATAAAAGCTCCATATGGGGTGAGGCTATTATATTTAGAAAACACACATTGGCAGCATTTCGTGGACTTCCTGCAGCGAGAAGGTTGGTGGCCTGCTGCTGACAGCTCCTGCAGCAGCGTCTGCAGGGAGATGCTGCTCCGTGTCGACTTCTGGTTCCACTCTAAACTTCTATTTGGCCTCATCTCTTTTTGGCACAGAGGTTTGTTATCAGATAGCTGAACCACAACGGAGACTAAAGCTTCGTACTGGAGGGTGTTTTTCAATGCTGTTACTAAGTGATTTTGGAAAAAGAGTCTGACAAAAATTTGTGGGCAGTAGATTCAGATGTCATCTATCAGTCATCAGGGGCAGCTGCCTAACAAGGGAGACCCAGACTTCCTTCTTTTCAGTTGCTGACCCAACATCTCTTGGGGAATCCCAAAGCATTCCCTGGCCAGATGAGAGACACAGTCCCTCCAGCGTGCCCTGGGTCTTCCTGTGGGTCTCCTCTCAGTGGGATGAGCCTGGAATATCTCCCCGGGGAAGCATCCTAACCAAATGGCTCAGCCACCTCATCTGGTTCAACTGAGCCCTTCCTGTAGATTGAGCTTCTCACCTTATCTCTAAGGCCAAAAACACAGCAGATCTGTTTTTTTTCTGATGGCCATTAGAACACGTTAAAGCCATTGGAGCCTCAAGGATGGCTAACAATTCCCTACAACTGTGTCACCAACCAAGATAGACCCGTTTAGTTGGGGGAATGTTATAAGTGAGACAGGAAGCACAGACAGTCACAAAGTAAAACCCTTTGTGCAAAACAACAATAACAATATTTTACATCCTCTGACATGAATACTTGCTCTGAGTCTGTAGAGGGTCCGTCCAGTCAGAGCCTGGGTGTCAGGTACAAATCTGGACAGTATGAAAAGCTGAAGTGTTCTGGGCCTAAGTGAGAGCCTGGACACCCTGTGGAGGATACTGATTTGGATTGTTTGTGACCTGTAGGATCTCCTACCCAAAGCTCCAGATTATAGCTAAGAGCAGGAATTTAAATAGAGAGCTTCAGTTTTCAGCTCAGTTCTCTCTACACTAACAGAACTCAGACCGATCCACCACCGGCCGATGGCTAGGACATTCAGGCATACATTATCCATACTGTAAATCCATTTGATATATAGTCAGTCAATTTCATACCAGCTCAGTCCAAATGAAACACAACTCCTGACAATCAAAAGCAGGAATTCAAAAGACATGAGTTGGTAAAAAGCTGAACAAGTGTTTGATTCTTTAGGTTGTCCTCTGAATGTCTGACTAAATCAAAAATCTAATTAAATGTAGACTGCAGTTTTAGAACAAGGTCTTAATTTAAGGAAGAAATAAAATCCAAACCAGTCTGGTCCAATGTGAGAAACTGCTCCTTAAACAGGCTGTGTCGCCCTTGGCAACAACAGCTGCCATCAGTCTTTGTGAAAAGTGAGTTTTTTACATCACTGTGGAGAACTTTGGTTGACTTTTCTCTGCAGAGTCGTTCTAATTCAGCCACATGGCAGGGCATTGGACTGCCTCTTTAAAGCCAGTCATCTCCATAGGCTTTGTCTAGGCCACTCCAGAACCTTTTGTGGAGCTACAGCAGGGTTGATTGCTGATAACTGAAGAGTCTCTTCCATAGTATTATACAGAGGACCTGGAAATTCAGCCACGACACCAGAGACGGCGATTAAAAAGAATGATTTTAAAAAAAGCCTTTGGTATCAACTAGGGTTTGTGAATTCTTTAAAAAAAAAAAACAAAACCTGAATATTCAACGTTTGGTTCATGTTTTTCACCATGTTGTCTCCAAACCCCACAGAGGACATCCTAACCTCACCAGTGAAGCCTGCTTTTAAAAATAATCTGTCGTTTTCCTCTGACCTGCTCTCATGATTCCAGCGTTGCCATCTGACAGGGACAGAAGCGAAACACGGGTCCTGCGGTGACCGTCCAGCTGCAGGTTCTGCCCTGCCACAGATGGAGTCATCATCACCGCTGTGGGTTAATGACTGACCGCCACTTCCTGACGGGCTGGCAGGAAGTGACGCAATCGCAACTAAATGCTGTGCTATTAACGAGGAGGCTCTTCTGCCTTTCGAGGCCCACTGGAATAAACACTGACCCATGAAAAGACTCAGTGTCTTATTAAAAGAACCAGAGTCACTGGGTGCTGTTCAGAAACAGGGGCAGAAGCTCTTTTGTTCTATGACCCGGTTCAAGATCTAGGCCAGAATGTTTCTCCCCCTCAAATGTAACAGCGCTCAAATACTGCGACTCAAGCATCTGTTTCCAACCCTCTTAGCGCCACCACCTCCTTTACCCTCCTTAAGTTACGCAGATAAACGGGGGAACTCCTTTTTGACGTCTTCAGTAATGCATCACATCGGATTCAGCTGCAGTTCATCAAACCTCTCCTCTTTAGGTAAAAACGATCACGTCCAAAACGTTCTTTTTCTTCGGTGCTCCTGCTTTTCCCACCCGGCCTGCACATTCGCACTGACAAATGTTCAGGTTTGATCTCTACAGCACACACACGCCTTCACACGCACACACACACACACACACCTACACCCACATGCGGAAATATATAGATCCAGGCGTGCCTGTCAGCGAGTGTTTAATGCGTGTGTGCAGTCACAATCTGTCGCCGCTGCATCGAATCGTTCTGTTCTGCTAATGCTCACTGCTGGCTCACAATGCTTAATATTAAACTGAGTCTGAAGGCAAGAATCATGCACACACACACACGCACACACACCTCAGAGATGCTAAACAACTCTGAGCTTCAAAGTTGGCACCACAGCATGCTCACGCTGACTCAGACAAGGACAGCACGCCGCTTTCTCCCTCATGTGCTTGCAGGAAGCAAAAAAAAAAAAAACAACACACACACACACACACACATGCACACCTTCTAAATGAAGGAACACACCCCCTCACCCACTGTCAGGCACCCAGTGAACATATAAATGGGCTTAAAGGCTTTAGATGTCATGTTATCCGCTGCAGCTCTGTGATCACGTTCTAACAGCTGAGGCAGCTCACGCAAGGCGTGTGTGTGTGTGTGTGTGCGTGTGTGTGTGAGGAGGATCCAGTCTGCACTTCCATTGTGTGTGTGTGTGTTCTGGCAGGACATGCTATTCAGCAGCTCAGCACTGCAGAACTGAACCCAGTTCGTGAAGAATGTCTGAAAGGCACCGGCGGAGTTTGCAGATTGATGTGCATGAGGGGTTTGCTTCCAGAGTGTGTGTTTCGTCTCACTGATGTGCTGACAGGAGGCGGCGAGGAGGTCAGCAGCAGAAAAAGAGTGTCCTCCCCGAGAAATAAAGCTCACAAACCGCTCAATTTTTCCCACAACTTCTTTATTAAGTAATCCCTCTTTGTTTTTATATCATACAGCTGAAGAGCCTTGACGCCTGAATGGATTTGTTTCTTAGAAATTAGTTACAAGTATAAACATGGTGGTGTATAACAGTGAAAAGAAGGGAAAAAATACATTTTTAAGGGAAAGTTATCCAGCCCTCAATCAATACTTTGTGCAATAGTAAAAATATCGCACAAACCCTCTGCCAACTGCTTGATAACCTCTTGTGCTAATCCCAAATTAGCTGCCTTACAGTCATTGACTGTGTTTAATAAGATCTTTGCAGAGGGAGAAGTCAAGGAGTTTTCAACCTTCTATTACAGTAAACTCACTTCACTTGAGGATCAATGTAGCAACATGTTTTTCATTTTCAGTTGGTGTGTTTCTTTTTCACGCTGCGCTGTGAATTAAACCCATTGAGCGACCTGTTCTCCTCTTCGCCTTCGGTGACGCTGCAACCAAGAACTACTGAAAGAAATGATACAAAAACCTCTGAAGAAGACACAGTGCGACGGCCTTCTTCAAAATGTTAACAAACATTTTGTGCTGTCACATTTTAGTGGTTGTAGGATTTCTCTTTTGGTTTTGACAAAAGACTCCGGTAGCATTTGGCACACGTTTGTTTTGGTTGTATTTACCCAGAATCCCCTGTGATATAGTTCGCTTCCTGCTTTTGGAGCGCTCTCCAGTCCGCTTGGCATTCACATAGGCATTCAAACCGAACCACAGTTCAGTTCAACTAAACTTAGGTTTGTAGGCGCACCATAGTTTGATTTAACATTCCCTTCTCCCCAAATGAACCAAATTTCACAGACACTGCAGCTCCTCCAGAGGCACCATGGTGCTGCGGGCTGCTCCTCTTGGGGAATTTGGAGGTGAGTTATGCACTTTCCATGTTCAGATGATGGAGCTCAAGAAATGTTAAGTTATTGTTTTTATAACCTAACCCTTCTTTAAATCTCTCCGCAACTTTCTGCCTGGCTTGTCTCCTGGGTTCTTCGGTCATCATGATGCTGGTTCTCCGAAGAACCTCGAAAGCCAGAAACAGGACAGTTCATTTACCCTGATATTAAACTCCACCCAGGTAAAATGCATAAAGAGTTTGAAGATGGAGCTGCTGAAGCCATTTGGTTGTTCTAAGTTTTATTTAAAGATATTAAAGCAAACCAAATTTTCAGATTTATTTTGTAAAATAATACTGAAAATCACATACAATCTTTCCACTTTACATTTATGTGCTACTTTGTATTGATCTGCCCCACATCCCAATAAATGTATTGAACATGTGGAAAAGATATCTTGAATAAACATAATATTTTCACAACACAGTATATTATTATATATTTCTGGAATCTACATCTATTCATGTATTCTTTCATAATTTCTTTCCCCCATGGTGCACTACTTCCTTAGTGTGTTTCACCAGCATAATCTCAAACTGCAGCCTCCTGCGTTTTTACTAATTGCATCTGAAATGATTCCCCCGGAGTGCTGTTGGTTAAAACGGCGTGCAACTAAGCAGGTTATTTTTATTTTTTGGGCTTGTTGTGATTCCTGTCTTAAACAGCATTTGTCACACTTCAGCTGTTGTTGAAGGTTATCGTTGCTTCCAAATGCCCTGCTCACCCGCAGCATCACACGGAAACTGTAGGTGGACAAAAATGGCCGAGGCAGGTGATGTGAAAAACTGGCAACTTCCTAAGTGAGATGGGATCGTTGTTGTTTTTTTTTTTTTTTTCTTTTTTTTTTTTTTTTCGGAGCCAGGAGGTGCAGTTGTCGATAAGCTTCACTATAGTTCTTTCTACAGTAATTCTGTCAGTGGAGGAAACAAAAAGCTGTGATCTACAGTCCTAGCAAAAAGAAAGGGAAATTACTTGAATAGAAATATCCATTCTCAATTTAATTTGTGATTTGTAGAAAGAGAAGAAATAATATAGTCAAATCTTTGTGTCACATAAAAAATGGATGAACTAAGAAATTGATAAACAACTAAAAAAGCACTTTTTGACCCTTATATAAAAACTTGGACACAGTGATGTTTTTAGTCCTGATTTAAATGAACCAACAGTTTCTATACCAACCAGTCATAAATACCAATCATTCATCTATATATTTCATCTATGACCACTAACTCTGAAATATGTCAACCCAAGACCATTCAACTTTTCCATGCCACCAGCAGTTTGAAATATTTTGTTTTTTAACAGACATGTACCAAATTTCACAAAGTAAAAACAAAACATATTTTGAGGAAGTAATGCTTTGCAAGTTTTGGAATGAAATGGCTATAGTCTTTTTAACATTTGTGGAGAGTTGATACTTTGTCAAGTTTTATTGGTTCAGGGCAGTGAGGCCAGAAATGCACCTTTTTCCTTTTCTTCCATTCAATTTTCCCTTATTTAACCGTAACCTAGAATAAATATTTATTCAATTTAGGAGCAGAACACCTCAGACATCAGCCCTCTAAATTTAGTTTCGTTCAATTATGCAAAAAAAAAAGATTATATTTACCTTTTGTTCCTGTTGGTCGACCCAGAGTTCGGTGTCTGGTGTACTCTAATGTATGGATCTAACCTTTGTGAATTTATTTCTTGTTATGTGTATTCTTCTTCCTCGTCATGTTACTAAGTTACGTGAAATAGACATAAACATGTTCTAAAATGTCCTGTTTTCTTTGAGGTAGCGGCAGACAAGCTAAACGTGGCTAAAGGATGAGGTTTTCAAAAACATCTATTTCCTGCTGGTCAGTGTTCCTCTTCTGGGATACCATTATGACTCACCACCTCTTAAAGGTGGTATGTGAAATGGACCAGCTGTATTTTGGTATTAATAAATGGAATTTATGAATTCAACTAACTGACTCTTCTTCATCTTCATACATCAAGAGGTACGGATGACTCTCCACAAAATGGAGGCACCGCTGAGAATGTATGGAGGTTAGGGTTAAAGAAGGTCAGTGACTTTCTCAGTTAAAAGAGGTCGAGGCTCATTCTAAGAATGTGCAATTATGAATTATTTACTTACCTGTGAATACATACAGTTGTTTTAGTTGAAATGACCATCCCGAGCATAAACTGTGTGACCTCTTTTGTATTCTAATCTTTCAAATTTACCCTACGACCCCAAGCTTGATCCGAACTCCACCAGCAAAACAAACGAGTAAAGCATGAAAGGTGTTGTATCTTTGCAGGTGCTTAGCAGCTTCCAGGAGCCTAACTGCCTTTAATCTTTGCAGCTGGGTGTCAGCGCGTGTTGTGCATGTGCGTGCCCGAGATTAATAACCCCCCTCCTTTGAATATTTGCTTTCCCAGCGTTGGTTTGTGTATCCGGCAACAAGCTAAATGCCACGCGCATTCATCTCCTAATAAGCCGACACTAACGCGGGGATTTTCACGAGAGGGGGAAATAATTGCCTGTTCTAGTGCTTTTTCATAAGTTCTACGTCTAATTTGGCAACTCATGAAGTGTGTCATGAGGAGTGGGAAGAGGAGAGAGGATCACAGCTCTCGCCTCCAGTCTACTCCTCACCCAGAACAGCCTCCTTCTTTCTTCTGTCTTCCCTGCTTTCTTTTTATCTGCTTCTCCTTGGCTTTTTTTTTTTTTTTTTTTGTTCTGTTTTGCCCTAATTCTCATATTTCAAAACTCACCTTCAATCAGACATCTCCTCAAACATGTTCTCTCCCACACACACACACACACACACACGCACACATGCACACGCACACACACACACTTTCTACTCCACTGATGTGCCTTTGGAGAGGAAATCAAGCCCTTTTTCTTTGACTTCCCAGTTACTGACAGGAATTTAACGCTATTTTTTTCCCCCCCACCTTCATGCTTAGTCGACACACTGCCAAGCATCGTATTGTAAAGCTCTGGCACCCATGAGAGTAAGAGTGTCATCTAAACTTCTGAACTGTAGCTGATACGGTAGCGTACGGGAACAATGTATGGCAAAATCCCTTTTTTACTCAATGGTCGTCTGAAATCCCTGTATTGTGACTGTAGAGGTAGAGGGAGGGGAAGGAGGGAAAAAGAAGAGGCGTTAGTGGGATGATGCAGGGCGTGGAGGAAATGAAACCAAAGGAAAGAGAGAGAGAGGGAGGACAGAAAAATGAAAGACTGGAATCCCTGGATGATAATATCAGGGCGAAAATTGATGCCAAGAGTAACTGTCCGTTTTATTTGTGTTTTGTCAATCACAAAACACACCCAAGTCACCCCCGAAAGCCAAGAGCTGGAATTACCACAAAGACAGACGCTGCATGAAGTCAACTGCAGGGGGAGCTGATCGACATGAGCACAATGAAAGGAAGTCCTCCCTGGGTGAAAAATTTAAATATAATGCAGTGTGAACCAAACTCTTGAAATAAGTCTAGGCAGACTGAGGATTCAAATTTGGAGGATTCGGTACCGTGTGTTGTTCCATTCCAGCCCACTTAAAGCACCGTTCTAGTGTGTATAAAGGTAGGCAGGCAAGGATCATTACATTTCTCTCACTTTACCTTCAAAAGACCCATCTGACTAACATTTTTTTTTTTTTTTTGGTGTCCCACCCTCTTTAACTACCTTCTAGTTCAAGCTCATCCAGGCAGTTAGCATGTTTCCTGTGCCAAAACAAAGTGACATTTTTCTGTCATTTGACCATGCAGCGCCCCCAGCTGAACACTAACGTTGTTTTTCTTATTATTATTTTATCATATTAAGCAAAATGCATTGACTTTCACCGTGTGCGTCTCCAATCGTTCATCTTTCAGATTCCTCACCGCACCGACTATGGGCTGACAGATGAGGTGGTTAAACAAAGCTGAGGACATGCGGCAATCCTCCATCCATGCTCGGCTCAGTAAATGACGGCATTATCTGTGTGGATCAGTACAAGGTCATCATACGCCGACTGCTGGCATTATTCCAGTGAACTCCTTCCCCCGCCCTCCTCCATTTCTCTGAGATGCATCTTAAGAAAAAAAGAAGCTTTTGGCAACAACACTGACGGGTGACAACATTGTTTGACACCGTATCCATGGCAATGTCATTGACGTGCCATGTCTGTTCTTACCTGCAGTCATTGACATGCTGCCTGGGAATGTCTTCCTTCATTACGTAAAGGTGATGCGTTGGAAATATACGACATCGAACATGCCGGGTTTGGTATTTCTGATTGATGCGCACATTACGTGTCTGACTCTGGAAGACTGCTAATACTTTCACCTGCATACATATCGATTGTTTTCTCCACTGTTTGCTTTTTAAATTGTGTGAAATAAAAGCTGGAGGACTGCCCCCCCCCCCTCCCCCTCTTGTTTCTGCTCTGCTGTACTTTAATCTCAGTCTTAAAGCCTAAGGCAATAGCATCAATTTTGGTTTGCTAGCTTAGCTTCGTGTGGTTCCGCATGTTAATCATTGGCCTCCAGCCCCAACCCCACTCCCTGAACTGGGCACATGGCCGCTCAGGCTGTAGCCCAGAACGTCTGGCAGTGAATGGATCTCAAACAGCTGTAAAGACTTTAAACTAGGCTACTGAGGCAGAGCCAGCACCTGCAGACTCTCTGACGGAGCGGCTCCCGTACGGAGAGCCGCGGCGCGCCGAGGAGCTTCATTATGCCGGGGAGCCTGAGAATCAGTGAGCAGCTGTCGGCCTCCCGCCCGTCTCTCTCACACTGCGCTCATATATACTTCATCTCCTGTTTCTAGACCCTTTTTCTTCATTGTTGTTCAAAGGCTCCGTTTTTTTTTTATGTGTTTTTTTTTTCTTTTCTTACTCTCCTCCCTGCTCAGTCTTCCTCCTCAGGTAAATCATCATCCTTCCTGGCGAGCCCAGTTGTTGTTTTTTTAACCCCGGGAGGCTCACCTGCTCACTTGAACCCTTCCTGACTGACTTCTATCTCCCTCCCTCTCAAACCTACTCAGCCTTTCTCTGCTTCCCTCTTGCATTCTCTCTGTCTCTCACTTTTTCCTCCTGACCTGGTTGCGCTGCATCCTGCTGGGAGGCCTGTTGCGGTTCACGCCAGCTCAGCTTTGTGCGTGCACAGTACCAGAGATACAAATGATGAAAAAACAAAAACAAGGACGAAACAACAGAGATTGTCCAAAAGCATTTCCTTCTTTCTTTCCTTTTTTGTCTAGTGGTACATCCACGATGTGATCTGAAAACACATGTTTACTCAGTACACATACAAACAGAAGAGCACGCCGGCGGACATATGCTGATGGGATTAAACACTGTGTCAGGCATTGCTGTGCATGTCCAGGCTGAGGCGGCAGGTCGGATAAATTTGCTTTGTTGAAAACAAGAAAAAGCTCACAAGAAGACTCACTGCAGTCATTATTGGAAAGCAACACATGATTGATATTCGTGTTTTGTAGAAATAATATTTAATCACACTAACAACTAGTATTCAACTCATCGGATGTTTTACCCTTTATGTTACTTTTATAAATCAATTATGATTTTAAAAATGGCGTTTCTGAAAAACTAAAATTACAAAAAAAATATTTTTAATGCCAGACTAATTTCTAAAAAATGGCAAAGCTAAAGTTCCACACCAAAAATTGGAGTATTAGCAGGAGTGTGCTCACCACAGCTCATTTATTCCACTCATTGTTTTTATTTAACCTTTTAGAGCAAGGAGGAAAAAAATGATTTAGCAGTTGCTAATCTTTCACAGGTATGGAGCAGCTTATAGATGTGGCTCACTAACGAGGCAGCAATTGGACCAGTCAGATGAGCTACGTATAAGCTAATGCTACCTTCTCTTGCTTCAGTTTGTTCTGTTTCAGTGAATTTACCCTTTCAGAACGTCTGTAAACGTCAGATGACCTGATTTAGACGTCAACATCAACTGACCTTTCAATTCCATCCGGTACATTTCTCAGTCTGATGCACGGCCTGCTGGGGAAGATGTATACCCGGCCACTGCGTCATGTTGCTGAATGAAGAGAAGTCTGTTCACCTGGATCAGTGCAAATGCTTGTGCTGGAATGGCCCAGTCAAAGTCCGGACTTATAAACCAAAATGAGAATGCACAGAAAAATTAAAAACCTAAAGCTGATGGAGACATACTCCCAAAATATTTGACATGAAAACAGTAAGAGTTGGTTCTGCAAAGAATTTAGTTAGATGGGCTGGATCCAGATCCAAACTGTGTATTTTTTATTCAAGAACTTTACAAATCAAATGTTTTTCTTTTCATAGTTACGTGTTACTCTGTGTTGGTCTATGACATAAAATCCTAATACGTTAAACTGAGCTTGGAGAAACAGAACCAGAACCACCTTTATTGGCCAAAGGTTCAGTACACTAACAAGTAATTGGACCTGGGTTTGACCAGCCTACATTAAGTATAACTATATAAAGCTTAACAGAAAGAAAGCAAAGGATAAAAAGAACAATTTGCACATGGGCTGCAAATTTTTTATATGACGAATAAAGAAACAAGAAACACAAACTTGCTTTTTGTGGTTGTAACTGGACTGTGAAGAAAATCAAGGGATGCAAATACTTTTGCACAGTTTTGTAACTTTGGTTGAAACATTACAAATCCTATCACAGGAGCTCAGTAACTTTTGGGTAAAAAACTTTTGTTTCCTGAATTACAAAACAACATGTCATGACCTTCCTAAATCATGACATGTCGTTGCCAAAGTCATTTTTTGCCAAAAGGGATTTTCTTTTCTTTTTCTGGCCTAAAACATTTGGCTGAAGCTTACGTGGGTCATTATTTTAGGAATGTTATGATGTTTGGAATGTTTTCTTTGACAAATCACAGCAGTTTCATTTGCAGGTATATATAAAGTGTGACCAGCATGTATAGTCGGCCATTGGCAAACAGTAACCGTTCCCCAATAATCATAACTATTCACCTCACTTCCTCCCCTCCCGTGCTTATGTAACCTCATAAGCCCATCTCTCCCCTGCTGCCATACAGATGAAGTCTGGACCTCGGCTCTGATACCGCATCAACCACCATTTGCAGATTACAGCGGAAATTGGCCAAGCCTATTCCCTTCAGAAAGGAGACGCTGATTTGCCCGACGACACGAGGCGCTGGACGGCCGCAGGACAGCAGGGAAAATAACTACTCATATGTCTGACCCAGCAGGGTGGCAGCGCATCAGGCTGAGAAAAAATTCACCGCGTTGCATTGAAAGGTCAGTTGACATTGGAGTCTCTATAGTCGAATCAGGTCACTGGGAATTTGAAGAGTCTGTTCTAAAAGGTGTATGGTGGATACACTAAAGCAGAGCCGGGAGAGCAAACAGCAGTCAGAGCATTTTGCTGTGGCAGTCGCTGCAGTTTGAAAAGACCGTGGGGAATGCAAACTGGAAGAAGAAGCTTAAAAAATGAGCATTGTAAGGATTTGACAATGGTGAGACCATCGGGTCAGAGAATCTCCAGAACGTTTGTTCAGTGTCTATCAAACATGGTGAAAGGAAGGAACAGGGGAAACAAAGGCTGACCAGAAACGCTTCCAAAGTGCTTTCAAACTAAATATTTAGCTTTTTAATTTTAGTTTATTTTTTATTTCTTTGGAAAATAAATATCTTAAATAATAAATATTTAGTTTGCACTAGATATTTAGCTTGGAAATGCATTTGTATTTTGAAAATAAAGATTTAGTATGGAAATTAAATCTTTAGTTTTGAAAAAAATGTATTTGGGACTAAATATTTAGTTGGCAAAGTAAATTTTTAATTTGGAACCAAACACTTTGAAAACTAAATATTTAGCTCAGACTCAGACATTTAGTTGGGAAATAGATATTTCACTTCTTAAATAAATATTTCATTTGAATACTAAATATTTAGCTTCTTGTGAGTTATCTATCAGTTTGGAGCTCTGATATTCGTACATGTGTGAAAGTGAAACTATGTCTTTGAAAAAGGAACACTCGTAATTTTTTAATTTTTGCTGTCACAAGCAACATAAAGCAATATATTGCTGTTAATTTTTAACTGTGTAACTTTACAAGCGGGACTTCATAATGTTCTACCTGCCAACTTCCAGAACTTAAGGCCTCTGTCGCTAACAAAACACCTTAAAAGGACCAAATCTTCACGTTAGCGCAGTTTTGACAGCAAACATGGAAAACAAATATTAGATATTCATTATGCCTGATTTGTGCATGTGTTCAATTAATATAGACCATCAGGAGTTACCTCTGAGTCATTATGCTGTGATCAGGGGGTCACAAGCTGTCATATTTTATGAGACACCAAGTACAAATGAGTATCAGAGCAGATTAAAGGTTTAAAGCAAATGATCTAAAATGGTCTGAATACTAAAATCTTGGTATAAAAGTACAAAAACACCAAAAAAGAAAATCTAATGCTATGCTTTAGGTACATGAGTATGAAAATGGACATGTTATTGTTTACATCTGGAAATTTCACGCATCCACACAACACCGGAGGGCAAGAAGACTATTCTTTTACTTTTCATTAAGAGGATGAAACCTGGAGATGTCGGTATTATTAATTTAGTGCAGTTCACCACAGCGAACAGAAAAACCGTTGAGTACAAATCAACACCGCTTTTTTCTCGCTCTCCGTGGCGGCTAAGCTACACACAGACTCGCTGCTATAGCAACTGACAACAACGCCACTTTAAGTTTCAGGATTCAACACCAAATAAACACTCCGACGTCTCCCACACAAAGAACAGAATATTCAGTCTGTCACAGTTTTATGGTTGTGGAGGTGATGTTTAGTTTGCCATATGAGGGAACATATTGCTGAAAATGAACTGATATACCGAGTGATCCCACGACAACCAGGATATCAGGATACATCAAGGTCATTCCAAGAATCAAATTATTGCTTTTTATTCCAAGTTTTTCATTGTTCTTCAGAAATAAATCTGCGGCATTATGTTCCTCATGGTTTATTTATCTGATAAAAAATCCCAAGGTTGCTTCAGAGCTCCACAAATACAAGAGAGAGAGAAGCAAGCTCACCATTTCAACATCACTGAGTCTAGTTGGAGGTGATTTTATTGGCAATATCAGCAGGAGTTTTATTGATGATCAGACCACAGAGAAGATGATTGATACCGTGACATTTTTTAGTGGTGGGCTTGTTTTCTTTTGCTCAATCTCAAAGCAGCTGGAAGCTGACCCAGTTTGTTCTCCCCGGACCAGAAAATGCTGATTTAAATAGTTCAAAAGTGACTTCCTTCTCAGAAGTATGAATTCATTTCTATTCATAAGCTGTGAATCGTGTTACAAATTGTCATTTCTCTTTCCTTGTGTTTCTCTAGCATTTCTTTATCCTGGCCGTGGCTGCAGAGCAGCAGAAAAAAGGTGGCAGCAGAATGCCCTGTAGCCAAAACTTCCACTGCAATGTGCGCGTGTGTGTTTGTGGGAGTGTGTGTGCGTGTGTGTGTGCGTGTCTATGTGCGTGTGTGCGTGTGTGTGTGCGCGTGTATCAGGCTTGGTTGGGAAACAGTGACGCATAAAAGCTTGTGCAATACTGAATGATTTACAGCAATAAGTAAATGGTCTCATACGCTGTGTTTCTTCAATTTGTTTGAATAAAATCTGTGCTTGTGTGAAAATCTCATTTAGGTAATGATATTTTAAGCCACATTCATCAAGAAAAGTGGAAAACTGAGGAGTTACTGGCTACTGAACTACTGAACTGAACCACTGGCTTAGACTGTAAATTCATGAAACTCCAGAGTGACTGTCAGAGGGCCACAGTGAGTTTTAGCTAAAAGTTTTGAGGGTCATTCTGTTTTGTCACTTTGTGCATGTAGATTTTAGTATAAAAAGTAAAAAGTATACTTACTGAAAAAACGATGAAGCTTTCAATTTGGCTCCTGTGGGTTTGATTTAATACTGACTGTTCTTGTTTTGTAATTTGTGTATAGTAAAATTATTCATCTATAGATCAATAGAAAGATTGATATAAATATGTCACCAACATTTATATTTGTGTGATATTAAGAGGGGAAATGGCACTTGTTTTCTGCCCCCTGTTAAATTACCAGCAAGCAATAGAGGAGCCATGTTGTCATGACTTCCTGGAGGCGGAGTTTCAGAAAGATCAGGAGTTTCTTAAAGAGACCGAGGTCCAATTTCAAGGCATTAAATTAGGAAGTCAAATTTCTCTTATGAGACATTTAATTTATGTACCATTTTTATAACAATTGAAAGTAACATAGTTACTTCATTATTCTATAAAATGCTAATATATGCCTTCAAATTATATAATACTGCCACATTAGGTTACTGAGATAAAATAAACTCAATAATTTTTTTCCCAAGTTATTACATTGACTGTAAAGAGATGGGTGGACTCGTTTTTTTTTTTTTTTTTTTTTTTTTGTTTTTGTTTTTTTTATGAAATGAGTCATTCTGTTTGACTAAATTAGAATTACAATAATTAATTTATTTTCTGTAAAATACATAAGAACAGAAAATATTACAGACAAATCAGGCATGAACCTTCCCTGTTCTGATGACATGACAGCCGATATGATGTCAGAAAACAAAAGAAACTCAAAATATTTAGTTTGGATTTTCTGTCCTGAATGATGCTGCACATAAAACAAGCAATGTGGGCTTCGATTGTCTAGTTTTAAAGCTTTTACTCAAACAACATTGAGTTTTTTAACATTGAGGACAGACAGCTGCTCTTGAATAAAGGTGACATTTAGCAGCTTTTAGTGAAATTCTGCAATTATGACATGAGGTTTGACCTGGATTTTGACTTTGATGGACACAACTGTAATTTGTGAGGACAAATTGGCAGTTTTAAGATTGACTTTGACAAGACAATAGCACAGTATTTTACTTGAGCTGTCGAAGCGATGAGGCAGAGCACTGACGTCTTAATAGTTTGGAATTTAAAAAAAATTATTTCCTTTTTTTCTTCTTTTCTTGGCTTTAAGGTCCATATAGAAGTTTATTATAATCCAGAACAGCTTGCAGCAGTTCTTCACAATTGTGATGATTTTTTTGCCTCCAGCTGATGAAAATGTGACATTTAAAATTGGAACTTTTATATCAGACCAACAAAAAACAATTAGAAAAGATTGAAAACAGAGATGTGGCCTATTATCATCAAAAAGCACTTGTAATTTGACAAACAGGACTCATATTGTAATTCATTGAACATGGCTAGATGATGTACAACAAACTAATTATGTAAGCACATTTTTGCAAAGTGTAGACTGGATAGTTGTAACTAGTTTTACTTTTGTGTTTGAATATTATTCCTATTTTCATTTTCTTATTACTATAAGTGCATTTGTTTCTACGTTAACATTTATTGTTTAGGTGTTCAAAATGAAGATCTTGTCATCATCAATCTGAGTATGCTATTTCTGACAACCACACAGGGTTGATTTTCATATAATGTAGTCTGTGTCTTTAATTTTCTCATATTTACCTCAGTTTGAATCTTCTTCCATTTACCTTTAATCTGATGCTGGTACACCTGAATTTCTCCACTGTAGGAGAGGAAACATATATTTTCACTCTATTTTTTTCTCTATTTTGTCACAAGGAGTAAACTAAAGGAGAACAAAAAGATTTATGAGTTTGCAGTGCATCTATAAAAACAAGCTTATAGTTAAAAAAGTCTCCAGTATTCCCAGCACAAAGGTGATAAAGGATAACCCCTCTCCGTTTGTCTCTCACATCCTGCTGCCATGGCTTCTATATTGACTGATAATTTTTTTTTTTTCTTTTTTCCTCGGAGCCCTCAGGGTTGAGCGATGGCACCTGCTGCGTCTCTCATCGACCTGACAGCATTTCAAGGTTTCTCCACAAATCCTCCAGTGTTCGCTCCAGCGGTCTCCAGAGCGTCCGTCCTGATGGCCGGAGCCCTGCCGCTTGACGTATAGTTGCAATATTGTCTTCAGCGGGAGACAGGGATGGATGTGACTGGATCGATGTGGATTACGAGCCCAGTGGATAACGATGTCCAGTCTGAACGGGAAAAAAAAGACGTGAGACCTGGAGTACAGCAGAGGCGTTAGCTGATGATGAATTCCCACCGAACAGGATTGGCCTGCTAAAGTTTTTGTCGCTCCAGGAGAAATCAGTTTCATCAAATTCTGCTGTTGGTCACTGGAGAACAAGCATGTTGGACTAAAATGTTAAATATTTAACGGTAAATGGCTTTGTACTGATACGGCACTTTATCAAGTCCAGAGGACTCCGCAGCTCTGAGCTCCAGAGCTTCACACACACATTACATACTAATTAGTAAAGTTCAGGTCAGAGTTTATCTCTACACCAAGGTTTCCAGCTGTGATAACTGAATCTGTGTGTTGACTCGAAGTCGTTCCTCTTTTGGTCCAATCTGAATTTGTTCAGCAACGATGAGAAGTTACCTGCTGACACAAAGCAGTCCCCTGTTTAGGTAAGACTCACACCGAACCAGTTCTCCTGTCACTCCAAAGACATATCATGGTTAATGGTGCTGAATGAACTATGGTTCTTCCATATGTGGCAAAATGTGAATCTGTTCATTGTGTGCTGCTTCACTTCACTCCTTTTCAGAGAAACTCAAGAAATGAACTTAAGAAGACTGAATGTTTCCAAGTTCTGAGCAGCAGCTGTGTTTTCCCTGTGTGTTTCTGTAAAGTTATTCTGTTTTGTTTATTGTAATATTTGTTCACACATTTATTGCGTTCTCCTTCATGACTGAAACGAAGCCGTCTGAAATGCAGAATTTCTGAAATATGTGTAATAACTGCAGAACTGTATTATTCCCACTCCAAATGGAGGTGTGTACCTCTTTAAATGGCAAATATGGTTTCTAAACAGTCTTGACTTCAAAACTACTTGAAAAGATCTGCCGTCTTCCAAAACTCGCTTTGTGGGAAGATTCAGGATGTGAAGTTGGATCTGATTGTGCAGAGACAGGTAGAGCCCATCGCTACATGTTACATGAAACTCTTTTGCTTGTACTTTGTTCCTGCTGGAAACGACGGACAGCTGGTTGTGTGCCTCGTTGTGGACGTTAAGTTTCCTTTGTTTTGCATGAAGCTTTTACTCCTCCTACGGTTTGCTGCCCAGTGGACTTTAAAAGGCGCTGCGAGTAAAACAGAAATTTAAAAAATCCCCAAGTAAGCTCGTTATCCGAATGCAGCTACATGCAAGGTCTGAGATCATGCAGTTTTTATGGAGCCGCAACCTTTGATTTTTCAGAAATCAAAGCTTTGCAGACATCAGAGGAGGGAAGGATACGGAGAAAGACAAAGACAAAAGAAAGAATAAAAAGTGATAGTACAGAGAGGGAGCAAGGAAGTCAGGCAGATATTAAATAATTCTCTTTTAGTTTTTGCTGCGGTAAAATCATTTGATCAGTAGAACATGTCCCCTTTTTTTTTTTCCTGTGGGAACACTTCTGCTCAGTACAAATATGCCCCAATCCTACTTAAAGGCTGTGAGTGTGAGAGCAAAAGGACAGAACACAAAAATAAAGCAATATTTGCTCTCTACATGTTCAACAGGAGGCTGATGTCTGACTGCACATGTTGGGGAATGTTTGTCCGTTTTGTCGGTTCTTTGGATCCACCTGGCTGAGATTAGAGCGCTGGGCTTTTTTCATTTATCTGTTGCTAAACAAACCGGCTCTTCCTGAACCGATTTAAGTGCTGTGCATTAGATAAAACCCCGTTTCATGCATCAGATATAAATCCTGTTGTAATTAAAGTGCCTGAATGTTTGTCTGGTAATAGCCCTCCTTTTATAATGTCGTTATCTCGGTTCACTTTCCATTAAAAAAATAAAGATTGAAAGCAGAAACACAGAGCAGTGTGTTTCTCTGCTCCCTGGACGACGTGGCTTTGACTCTTCAGCAGGTTGTCGGTTCAGACGCATGGAGATGTGGACACTCAGAAATGTGATTATTTGTCCATTTAGTTATTTCCAGCGAGGTTTCTTCAAAAGACCTTCATCGTGATATGTAATGGCGCTAAAATAATCTCTTGTAACTCAGAAGATGTCTGGAAATATAACATTTATGACCCGCAAGACATTTAGTGAGTCGTTGGTTACGGATTTAACCAACGACTCTTTTGACTCTTTATCATGGTGATTAGCTCCAAGTCTTTGAGATTGGATGGTTTCATTGTTGTCACCCTAAGCCGTCCCACAAAGCCATCAGTCAGATTTAAATCTGGACTTTGACTAGGCCACTCCAGTAAAAGGTTACTTTCAAGCTAGATCTACCTGTGGATGTTCTATATACTGTATGTCAAAGTATTGCTTTGTGTAAATTTTCTTCTTGTGCTAGCTTAGTGTTAGAAGTATGATGGGATGTCAGGGACATGATAGACAGAAACAAAAGAATAGTACATTTCTGCCTAAAACTCAACAATTTTGGCATTATTCTCAAAAAATTTAAAGAAAAAAACACAGAAATGTCTGAAATGGCCAAAATCTTCTAGAGTAATCTCAAAATCAAGTATTTTGAGATTATTCTAGAAAAAAATCATGGACATTTGAAATTCAAAAGTAAAAAATGTTCAACTTTTAGCACTCTGAAGTCTCCATGTTTTTTCTTGAAAATTTCTGAGATTGATCTAGAAATGTATTTTTTTTCTCTCAATTTTCAACTTTTCAAGCTCAGCAATGTCTTTGATGTTTCTCAAAAATGTATGACATTTTCTGGCGGGAAAATACCCCTTTACTTTTTTCCCATCTACAATGACTCCAATACGCCATCGTGTAGAACGGACCGGTAGAGTCAGGTACAACAATTATTCTTGAAAGTTTTAGAATTGCAAACCTGACTAAAATGCAAACATGGAGTTTTTTTCTACAAAGCGCATGGAGGTTAGGAACCAAAGCTGTCGTGGAATATTTTAGTTATGTGCTATTAAAGAATTTGATAGATAGATAGATAGATAGATAGATAGATAGATAGATAGATAGAT
>VMRN01000120.1:292632-345485 GCA_010277015.1 Poeciliopsis turrubarensis
AGATAGATAGATAGATAGATAGATAGATAGATAGATAGATAGATAGAAAGAAACGTTATTAAATAAATACATTTTGCAGAAAGTAATTAATTTATTTACCCTTCATCCATCCATAAACTGAACCAAATTTGAGACTAGCCCTGGTCTTACTGTTAAAATCATAAAAAAATTGCCTCAATTATTAAATTTACAGTCCACCATTTTGTTTCCAGACAAAGAGAGAAAAAGACACAGCCTATGTGTCACTGGCTGGTAGACGAATAAAAAATAAAATCAGGAAACCACCAACCAAATCTGTGTGGCTGTTTAGTTGTGTTGTGCATCAGTAGCTTGACAAAGTGAACAGCAAACAGTTTTGTGTCCATTTCCTGGTAAACAAACTTTCAGGAGTCTCCACTCACTTGGTGTAACATCTCCTCTGTCCTGATCCTCAGCTGCAGCTTTACTGGGTGTGGAGGGGTGGAAGGGTTCCTGCTCACCTCTCCCCCAGTTCCTTTGAGAACACGCTGGGACCAGCCTGTCTGCTGGTTTCCATCTGTCCAGCTGTACAAGCTTGGAGGACATTCCCTCAGTCGCCCGGTGACCCCAGCTGGGACTGAACTTGAGAGGCACAGCGTCTTTGGACCCAGTTAGCTGGGAGGGGAATTCTTCAGGGACAAGAAGAAGTGACGGGGCTTCTTCTTCACAAGGAAACATAAAGTCGAACACACATGGAGTTGGGAAAGTTCCTGGTGAGCCAGTAGGGTTTGCACCAGAAAAGGAAAACATTCTTCAAACTGAATACAGACAAACCAAGGATTGCATTAACACTTTCTATGTGGCAAAACAAAGGCTGGTTCTATGATGTAAATCTCGGTTATGTGATGTGTAGTTCACCAGCATGTCCACAGAGGGCAGGAGCGCACATGGGAGGTCACATTACCAACTGAACAAAGACACTTCAGGCAGTTTTCAGAGAGTCCAGTTACTACACTGAGAACCTGGTATGTAGTTGGTGACACTGAGAAGTTGCTGTTTGAGTTTGTCTCCCTGGTAACCATGCTATGATCATGCACCATGTCAAAAGATGGAGTTGTCATAGTGCTGGGTCAACCTAACTAATATCCTCTCTTAATTTGACTGATCTGAAGCATAAGACTGTGTGCTTAGTGAGCGTCCACACACACTGTCATGTCATGCAAATTTTGAGTGAACTTTTAAAATGTTGCAAAAACACAAATTGTGAATTAGGTTTTTATCAACTCATTTGGAGCAAATCAAGCAGGCTAATGCAAAGTGGGATTTCATCAGATGCTCTTGGAGGAGTTTTGGTCATTTCCTTGGAAGATTAAAAAAAAAGCATTGTGGGTAATGGCTTTGATGACAGTTTGCTCAAACCTAAAGTGGAACATACTGACTGCCTACATTTCTCATGACAAATGAGAAATGAAATCATTCTGATTGAATGCTAGCAAGCGCCCAAGTTTGACGAGCTAGTTGGGCGATTGGCCCCGTTTCTTCTCCACCATAGTGGAAACCAGACAGCTGTTAGTGCGACACAGAGAGCCATAGTGGCTGGTTGCACCAACTTTTGACCTTATTAGTTTGGCGTCTGAGAGGTGCTAACACTGTTTCGCGCCAATTATCTTACTGTGCGACACGAGTGTGACACAAGTCTGACAGATGAGTTCGCCTCAAGGAATGAAGTACTCCTGGTTATGAGGGAGCCTTTAGCATTGGGTTTGTAGCTTTTGCAGGCAGAAAAGATGAATGACTTTTTGTCTTACTTTCCTTTCAATCGCTGCACAAATATTTAGGTTTTTGTTTGACATGCATATTACGCCAAAAATGTCTTTGATCAATGCAAATACTTTTCACATATGGCAAGGTTGGTTTTGATGGTCATCATTTGAAAACAAAAGAAATCTGTAAGAAAATTGAGTTTTTTTTTTGTTTTGTTTTGTTTTTTTTACAGTGCTATTGAACATTCAGCAACACACAATATAGCTTCTTTATTTGTAGTGAAGCTGACATAGAAGCCTGGATTACAAAAGCAGGTCACCGCCTGAGAAAGTCCAGAAGACGGTGGCTCTGTCATTCAGCGGCAGAGAGCGAGACGGCTGAAGAGGAGGTGAGCACTGGGCCTTGGAAAGCTGCTGTCCTCAAAGACCAAGAGGCAGGCGGAGAAAATGGAGGGAGAAGGAGAACAAGAGAGGGGAGAAAAAGGAAAGGCTCCCCTTAATCGAGCCGTAGAAAAAGCTTTGTGAGTGACTGCTGGCTGTCTCAAAAGAAGAGAAGTCATCTTGAGTTGAAAAGGAGCTGCAGCTGAACGGACTTGAGGTCCACTTCAGCTTGACGAATTATTGAGGGAGCGGCGCAGAGGCAGCGAGAGAGGAGAGCGGCAAACAGAAGGAGAAAATATCGAAAAAGAGAGATGGGGAAAAAAACAAGTTTAGAAATTGGAAACTGCAACATAAATAACGGTGAAGACAACAAGGCGCTTTGAGGGAAGCCGCCCTCGGCTTGTTACAGGAACAAGATTAAATGGTAAATTCCTAAACCTTATGGCGTAACTGGGGTTTGCACGTTGAATGTAAATGTTTCTGCTGCAAGTCGGTGGCCTTTCAGATTTACAAAGGCCTTGAAAATACGACACGAACGGCCGAGCGGAGCTGTGACGTCGCTCAAAATGCCACGTTCTCCTGTACTCACAGCAAAAACATGCACAAAAACCAGCGTGGCCTCAAAGAAAAAGTCAACATCAAGATAGTTTTGTGTTAAGCTAAAAGAACTTTTTTAAAAGTTAGTCAGTGTCCAGTGAAGTATAAAAACATCGGTGTGCATTGAAATTCCTCCTTTCGGTCTTCAAAACCGGGACATTCAATGACACAATGACAAGAACATCCAGTTCTGGACAGTTAGAGACACTTAGAAAGAGAACCTGAGAGCATAAAGCAACTATAAAAGCTTTTGCTGAAGACATGACGCTTTAAGTGAGAGACTAAAGGTGTCTGACCTGCTGGAAATTGCTTTGTCGCTCAGTAATGACGGGAAATAGTTGCAGCAGCTTCTTTTCTTCCACCTCCCTTTTCTTTGCTTTCTCAGTTTTCTTGGCTGCGGCTGAAATGTTGAGAGGAAGCATTCCGAGCCCTAGAAAGATCCATTCACATTTAAATATTTCACTCACCCCTTTTTTTTTTTTTATCTTCCTGTTCATGGGAATGTCAGCGTCACTTCCAAAGAGACTGTCTCTCTGTGGGTTTCTTCAAAGATGAATGCAGAAGTTTACTTCAACCACAGTAAAAGGGTTGGAAATGAATTCCTGGAGCCTGTTCTTTTGTGTTGACGGTTGGTCTTGACTACCGCAACTGTAGTTACAGATGACTGTTTGTGCGTGTGTGTGTGTGTGTTTGCGTGCATGTGCGTGTGTGTGTGTGTGTGTGTCTCGTCATCCTTTTCGGACACAGTGAAAGCCAGAGCTGAGCCAAGGTCCTGTTAAATGGCAGCCAGTATCTGACCTCAGAGGGGCCTCACTTCATCAAAACTGCTGTCACAAACAGGCTGTGTATGAGAAACAGGCTGGGGGGTAAAGGGGGAATTTTCAAGTATTCATCATCCTTGAATGGTCCCATGTTGTCACGTTACAACCACAGACATCAATGGATTTTATTTTGATTTTGTGTGTGGATCAACTTTACTTGAAAAGTGAAGTGGAAAGGCAACGATGGAAATCGTGAAAACATGGATTATTTGTTTAGAGCTACACACACTCCGAGTCAAGACTACAAGCCATTAGGGATCCCTAACAGCTTTGCACATTTAAAGACTTTGCTTCTGGCTTTTTCTTCTCTACAAACCAAATGATGCTCAGTCAGATTGCATGCAGAGCATCAGGGAATATCAGTTTGGGCGTGCATTAACATTTAATCCTAAATCCAGTTTAAACAATTGAGTTCATGAATCAGTTCGCTACTAAATAACGTATACCTCTGTGGAATTTAATCTCAGTTTATGTCCAGCTGTTCAGCGAAGATCCGTTCTTTGAGTTCTGTTTACAAAAAAAAAAAAAACGTTGCTGAACAGCCAGCGTCATGGAGACCGAGGAGCGGACCAGACGGGTCGGGGAGGAAAGGGAGGAAGATGTGGAGAAGCTTAAAGCAGAGTCGTCTTTTAAAGTTTGAACATGTCACAGAGCTGTTCAACCGATCAGCTGACTAAGACATAGAACGAGATCATTCAGAACAGCAGCCAGCTGCCTCCTGTTAGAAAAATTTGTTTTTCTTTTTTTTTTTTTTTATATAGAATTTTCCTTCTATTTCTGTCCATATAATATACACTGAAGTTTGTGGTTTTCAGTTTGGGAAGCTTCAGGGCTTTCAAAAAAAAATTATTTCCTGTCTCACTTAAAATGTCTAAATTACAGGTTGGTATATTCTCCACATCAATAAGGAAAAAAAAAGCTGCCGTTTGATGGGTTATTGTAAATTAGCTGTAAGTTGAATGTGCCTGTAATGCTATGACTGTTGAGTGTTGGCTGGGCGAGTTTCCAGACACCTTCGCCCTCCGCAGTGATAAAGAATGTTTTCTGACACTAAAAGCCCACAAACTCCCCACAGTCAGGCTCCTGCCTTCTCCGTAATGCCCCTTAAATAGATGGACGGTCGGAGGAAAACACAGAGTTAGACCTTTGGCTGAATTTATATTCATCTACAATGCTCAATAACCGATGAATCAAGAACGAGCAAGTTGCTTCGGTTGAGAGTCTGTCGAATCAGATTTTTCGGTCTGAAGGAAAGGCATTCGAGTCGTTGAGCTTAAGTGTTAAAATATATCCAACAAAAATAGTTCATATGTCAGAATTTTCAAATTACCCATCTCAGCAGCTGCATTTCCATTCGCCGCTGAATTAGGCAAATGGAAATTCTGAAAATAAATTTAACTTAATGGAAACACTGCAATTTCAATGAAAAATTTGAGTTTTTGTGCTAGGAGGAGGTCATAGAAATAGATGTATTTCGCAAAATTGCAATTTTGCGATTTTTCCCCTCAAAAGCCGTACGAAATCACTGCTGAAAACAGTTGCATGTCACTGCTGAAAATGACGAAGAAGACAACAGGAAGTGGTGGGAGGAGGATGGCTTGTTTTAGTTTATTTTGTACAATGTACATCTAGCTCCACCACAACGCTCACAGCTTCACACTGTTCCAAATGTCAAATTATGAAATTTTACGGTTAATGGGTTGGGTGAATGGTGGTTGGGTAGGGGATGTTGCAGTTGGTTTTTGAGAAGATAAGAATGAACTTTAAAACGGACACCTCACTAGTTATCGGACACAGTGATCAAGACTTCGATTTAATCAGGTCGAGAACTTTACAACACCAACCTGCTTCATTCTGACAGCCTAATGACCTTCCTCTGGTGGGCAGAAGAAAAACACTGGGTTTTTTTTTCCAAACATATAGAGTTACAAGAGTAATGCTGTGTAAATGTATTCAGTGACTTCACAGTGATCATTCCCCAGTCTCCTCTGGATGTTCCACATCACTATAAACAGGTGTTTTCCCAGTTGCCATGCCACCCCACCTGAACCAGAAAGCAACAGGTTTCCCTTTGAAATCAGGCTGTCAAAACTTTTACATTCATCCCTTATAACGAGCAGTAAGTAGAAACTTTTTGCTGGATGATGTTTCTGCCAAACAAGACGAAGTCTTTCATGTTCCTAGTTCTTGTGGAACAAAGAGAGGAAAAAGGGAAGTTAGAACGATCAGTGATAGTTCCACACACAAAGAAGATCACCACCCACACAAACCACTGAAACCCGCCATCAAAGGAAGGGAAGACATCACAGTGTTGACTGGTAATAAATGCCTTGTGTTTAACAGCTCTACTGCCCAATATAGATGTACAACTTCAATGGAAATTATATTTTATAAACACCTCAGTCTAATAAGGCAAAGAAACTAAAGTCTGGTCAAGTTCAATGGAAAGAGAAATGAACAAATTGATCTTTAAACCGGTTGAATGTTATCAGTTATGTTCCACTTCTTCCATTTGCATTGCTTCCTGACTTGCAGTGCTACTGTTTGCTGGCATTCAGAAATGTTCCTCAAGTATCCAGGTCTCTTCTAATACATCCTAATGTTCTGTATAGTGTTAGTATGTGTGTGTAGGGATGAACAGTGTTCTGTGTCAACGTAGGTTTTTATTAATGTGCAATCCTTTTTTCATAAATAATGCCCTATACCACACCTGTAAAACTCAGGGCCTGTGGGCCGAATTCGGCCCGCCATAGCTTTTAACATGGCCCTCTAGTCTAGAGCATACTTAGATTGAATACTAATTATGCTTAAATATTATGCTATCAATCAAAGCAATGCAGTTTAATCCGCTTACTGCCAAATTATATCAATCAGTCCCTCCAATTTCTTGAGAATTATCATGGAAATTCACACAAAATCAACAAATCAACACACTTTTTTTCCGCTAATACAGAATTGGAAGATTATTGCAGCTTCTTCTCAATAACTGTCAAAACCGTTCTGACTTGTACTAAACAGCTGCCTCAGCCTTAACTGATGTCAGATTATAGTCCATGATCTCCACAGCGAGTAAATAAATATGTGCAAATATGTGCAAATTAGTATCATAAACATTTTTATTTTGGCTGCAAAACAAATGAATAAATTACAAAAGGTATCATGAAATCCTGGAGAGACTGAAAAGATGTTTGATAATATTTAATTTTCAAGAATTGATTGATATTTTAACAATTTGTGAACTGGTTTTATCAATATATTGTGGCACAACCGGCCCTTTAAGAGCCTCCATGATCTTGATTTGGCCCAAAACAAAAATGAGTTTCTGTCATGTTCCATATTTTTCTGTGTATTTATTTTGTCTCTGTGTCCTCTGTGCTCTTCGTGTTGTCCTGTCTTCCCTTTGATTACTCCCAGGTGTGTCTTGTTTGCTTGATTAACCTCACTGTATTTAATCCCACCTGTGTCCTTTGTTCCTCGTCATATCTCGCTTCTGTCTTGCCTGTCATCCTGTCCACCCGTGTGACCAGTTGCTTCAGGTGTTGAGCCCTGGCTTCCCCTCAGCCACGGACTTAACTGTGGATTGTGTTTTGGATTATCGTCACCATTAAACCTCCTTATTTCACTTTATCCTGGGTCTACAAGTGTCTGTCTCACCTCCACCTCCACCTTCATGACAGTTTGACATCCCTGCTCTATCTGCAGTCATTACCAGAGTGCCCCAAAGCGATCAAGTCATCTTTAATTGAATTGATCAGAAAGTGGGTTGGTCTGCTGCCAATTGAATCCGCTACAAGCTTTCAAAATGTAAAACTGGGTCAAACTTTATTAATAACAGAACGTCTGCATGGCACAACATGAGTTTAAGTAAGGTTGATGTCATCACTGTTGTATTTCAGGGACAGCTGTGGAGTGTATGTTTACGCCTGGCATCCCAGAGTTGCATCATTCATGCCAAAATATGTTTTGCTGTTCCTAACAAGTTGATGGCAAGTTGGTTTACTTGAGCATCAAACTGCGTATGCTACGATATCAGAGAGGCATTAAGCCATATTGTTGGGTCAACGGGGGTTATGATTTTACGTAGCTAAATTAAAGAAAATAGTTTTAGCCCCAAAATAAAATGACTTATTTTATATAAGTACGTTTTAACCCGTCTCGTCCGGCAATTCAGCATTTAGTACACTGAAGTTTGTGACTGCAGTATGTAAAGAGTGAGGAAGTGTGCTTACCTTTCGGAAGGCTGTGTACCTGCAGAACTGAAGTGATTTCAGTTTTCTTCTGGATAAATCACGCGTCCTGCCTGCGTTGGTGACAAAGCACGCATTACTGCTGATAAATCACGCCGGCGCCGCAGCGCTTGGCTTGAACGCGTCCAGCCATCCGGCTTCCCTGAGCAGTGCGGCGTCCACACATCCACACCCAAGAACGCAAACACTGTGAGTTACAGCGACAGTAAGTGTCAGAACTTTTTAATGAATTCAATGGCCCTGACATGAACACAATGAAAGACTCTCTGGCTGCAGAAGTCACTCTAGGATATTAATGATTATCTCCTTGATTAAGGGTGCAGATCAGTTTTTATTGAAGCTGTTATAAAGTCACTCCATTACAGCACTAAGTTATGACTCCATCAGTGAAATTGCTCTCATCATTAAAAGTTCATTTGGAAAAACCAATGCGTTGGCCTGTCCAGGCTGGAGTGCAGATTGGAAATTGATTCTGATGTTTCTCGTCATATCTTCAACGGACAGTGTTTGTGATGGACCGGTGACCTATTAGAGGATTACCTTGTCTCTGCTTGGACAGAAGCCAGCATTAAGTAGGTTTATAAACGAGATGGATTGAAGGAGGAGTCCACTTGTTCAATATAAAGCTGTGGCGACCTTCAGCCATGTCAGAGGCACCAGTTTGGACAACATGATGTGTCTGTTGGGTTGAATGGTGGGCCATTCGTAGGACATTAGGACATGCCATAGCTTGTTCCTGTGGCGTTTATCAATAATATTTCTATTTTGCATTGTAAAATAAATTATAATGTACGCATTTTGTTTGTACCTATTACATTTTTGCAGCTTATATAGACAGAACATTACAAGGAGCAACACCTGTTTGAAACACCTGGATATTGTGGATATAGTTCCCACAACATCTACAAAACGCTGACATAAAACATTCCTCTATGGAGGAAAATTCTTTAGATGCATTTATGACTGTTCTGAGCTGTAAAATTATTGTTAAAGGGACAATTATATACATGTCTGGGATCATGAGCTGCCTGGGTTTCTGTCTCGTTAAGTAGCTCCTCCTCTTTCTGAAGTGCCACAATCAGGAAGTCATGACATCATGGCTCCTGCATTAACTATTTACCAATGATTTTACCAGCGTTGCACTAAGAAGTAGCTCCTATCATGAGTTCAATAGAGGTGCAGTTCCACAAGGTGTTTGCTAATTACTGCTGGCTAGTCTGAAGGAGCTACGTTGGGTGAGAGATGGAGGAGGTCTGCTCTTTGAGGCAGAATCTTGAAAACTGCTGCTCTGAGGAGGAGCTTTGTCCTCAAAGGCGGAGCTAGCTCCACTCAGGCATTTTGCACAGCTGAGTGGTTTTCATGGAGACAACCACTCATGCTTTGGTTCATGCATTCTTTCAAACATGCATGAAAGAATCAAAGCAACACTGCAGGTGTGTTTTGGATGAGGGAATAATATTATAATGTGATGAAAATCTTGAAAAGGTATGTGACCCGGTGTTAAAAACACAAGTAAAAATTTAATTATGTTAATTTAATGTCTTTTTCTATAAGATTAAAAAGTAAACAGTCAATTTTTCTATTTTGTTTGGAAGCGTAATATTGCATATTACGCAGCATCATGACTCCAGCCTCATCCTGGCTCTAAACTTTGTGCTCATGCTGTAATTTCATACTGCTTTCAGCTAAACAAGTGAATGTCTCTGATACTTTAGATGAAATGGTGGCCACTCCAGGGAAATGGAAGAGAAAAGAAGAAATATTATGTTTAAATTTAAGCATCCTGTCTGGACTACACCATAAGACCTGTCTGACCCCAAAGCCGTTTAAAATGGACGTTTCTCTGCAGGAAAGCATGAGAGCATAAGACTTAACTGACTCTTATGCTTTCAGACATTGTGGCTTCATAAAAAATAAGAAAAAACTAAACATCCCCCGCAGCTCCATTCTGACTAAATTCTATTATTTTTTTTTTTTTGTAATGAATAAACTCAGGTTTAACCGTCTTTGAAATGTCAAAAGTAATTCCGTGAAACTAGTCATAATGGATGAAGCCTGGAAGATGACTCAAACAAGAAAAGAAAAAAAAACACAGATTTTAGAGAATAAAAGCAGAGTGTTTCTTTCCAGGGCCAAGACCTTTTCACTGTTTAATCGAATAAAGAGCCTGATGGTAGCTTCCCTCATGTCAGACGGCTCTAATGCTTTGGAAGGTAGTTTGATGCAGGACTGCCCGTCAAATCTGCAGTTGTCAGAGCGCTTCTCCTAAAGGTTTCACTGGTTCCTAATGAAAATCCTGGTTAATATGTTTTTTTATGAGGATTTTGCCTATATTTGGTTTTGCCTAATTTCCATAAAATCTTATTGTCTTATCTGACCTGAGATTAAGACGTATGAACATAAAAAAATTTGAACTCCTGTCTTTTCTCTGTGGTCTTACTGTTTTGTTTTGTTTTGTTTTTGTTGTTGTCAAAAGCAGTTTTGGCAAGAAAAAATATCACCAGTAAAGATGTTTTAGGGTTAGGGGAAAAATCACTCCCGGTAAAAATTGACTTAGGTCATTAGTTTAGGAAATGATGATCTGGTTATGTTAGAGTTTCTCATCAGTGAATCCACAGTTGCAGATTTTAGGTGTTTTGGTGTCAGAAAACCATAAAAGATTGGCATGTATTTGTCCGATCAAGCTTTTAAAAGTGAGAAAAAGCCATTTATCATCAGTGAAGCAAACTTAAAATGCATTTATACGGCAAAAAACACTGTAATTAATGGTGGTGTGTAACTGAACCAACCGTTTTCCCATTAGGGCTCCATATCCAACTGATGTCACCAACATGGCATGTTGGCTAAATTGATCATAGACTTAATTACATACAGCGCACTAGAAAACACTAGAGAGGTGACCTTCCCATTCCTGTTAGCCCTGCCTCAAAATCAATACTTGAACTTGAGGGAATAAGGGCTTTACTGCCATCATTACTGGGTCAGCGAAGACCTGCGTCTGGAGATGAGTTGAACTAAAGTCTCAGTAAATTGCTTTGGGATTATTAAAAGGTTCTGCTGGGGGGCCTTCGGAGAATAATATGTTTGAGAAGCAGAAACGGAGAGAAAAAGTAAGAGCAAAATGAACAAGAGGGAGAGAGAGAAAGAGAGTAGTAACTTATCATAAGATGTGCTGATAAGAGAGCCCATCCCGCCTGTGTGCTATATTCCACAAAGATATCTCATTAAAGGACCTGAAAATGGAGGCCGCCGCATCAAGGCCTAAATGTGAAGTAAGAATATTAATCTGGATTCTGATTTAAAAACCTTGGAGAGTTTGGGTAAGACTCCAACATGTACTCTAAAATTTTAACATATTTCAGGAACTGCCAGGAAAGGAGCTGAGCAAACTTCAGAGAGTTTCAGTGGGTTTTGGTTTTGTCTGTGGTGACATTTCCCTTAATTTACAGAATGTTGGAGACAATTTCCAAAATCTTGTTTTTGTAAAGTTTATACCTTTAGTTGATTTCAATTTATCTACAACTAGTCCTACATGCAGAAAGATAGAAACAACACGGAAAGTATTTTTCTTGTCTATTACTTATGTACATCAGGAACAGCAGCAGGCCTCCTGATTTAATTTTCACCTCACAGAAACTGAAAATATCTCACGTTGAGTCTTTCTTACTCAGTAACTGTGAAACCTTGAAGACTGTTGCTGTCAGTGTAACAAGGCTGCATTTAGTATGTCAAAGTTAGTAAAGCAGGAATTTTGACATTTTTCAATTTTTAATGGATTCTTAAGCGACCCGACCCCGGATAAGCAGCAGACGATGGATGGATGGATGGATGGATGGATGGATTTTTTTTTGTTTTTACATCCATTACCAGATGATCTTTAGTCAGGACTGAAATAGCTGAAAACTGCTCCAGTCACCAAATAATTGTTTTCTGATTGAAATATATTGTTCTAAAAAAAATAAAGAAATCACCTTTTTTTGTACTCTCAAATGAAGTTAGCTGATTATTTTGTAACGGTCTAGTCATCTAGTCACAGGTCAACCTGTGAATCAAAATAATGTTGATCATAGAAAAACAGGAGGCATGTTTTTGTCTTTTGATAAGTGTGCAGCTACTCTCACTTTACATCCACTGTGAGTTTTGCTGCTGAAGGTTTTCTGAATGATTGAGATCTTCAAGGTTCCATTTGGAGTGAGGAAGGCTGAGGACCAACATGGCTGTCCAGTTTGCTCCAGAAAAGAAATCCCTTCAGTGCAGAGCTGGTTCAACTCTGGGCCTGGGTGGGTTTTAGTTTATCTATAGACAGAGTCAGGCAAACACTTTGGACAACAAATTGTTTGTCGAGAAAAATTATAAATAATAAAAAAAAAAAAACACTTCTGGCCATAAAATGATAAATTGAAATGCAACAGGAAGGATGGACAGCAGAAACATCTCCGATTGCTCAAAACATGTGCAGAAGTATTTGCGTGGCCTTGTTGATTGAGGACATAAAAAACCTTTTAAGCAAAAACAGCAGCTTTTATCCTGACCACAGTGAAGAGAGACGTGATGAAAAACTGGTAATAAAATAAAAATCAAAATGAAAGGATGGTGGATGGTGCTACTGATAAACACTTCCTTCAATCCACCTCCGCAGTCAGACAGGACGCTTGTGGAAGCAAATGCAGAACTGATGGTAAATCCACACTGTGCAGCTATAACAGAAAGCCAAATGTCCAATCCAACTGTGAACTTATGGCTCCATCTAAATGTCAATGTTTTCTAACAGTGTAAAATCATAGGTTACTCAACAGGGTGCCTATGTCATCTCCTGTTCCCTTTCAGCCACCCAGTGATTTGTGTTATAAATACTGGAGTCTAAGCACATAATAAAATATATTACTATCTGCAAGCTGATAGTAATATATCAGCTTTCAAATAGACTCTTTTCTATTTGAAACATTGTGACATTCTAAGGAAAACATGAATACCTAAAATGGTTTAATAAGACCTCTAAGGGATTTTGAACATATTGTAATGACTCACTAGAGAGACCCAGAAAATTAACCACGACTCAGGAGTTAACAGAAAACTCAAATATTTATTAAAAGCCAGCTCAGACCGGACACACTGGATCGTCAGCTGCAGCACTGCAGAGAGGAGAGGAGAGATCGGTGACTGGAGAAATAGCAATGAAGGGATCTGTTAGCATGTAGGAAGGGAACACTAACCTGGCTTGGCCATCAGGTACAGGAGTGATCAGCTGAGGGACGAGGAGGAGAACAAATCCTGCACTGACTCAGGAGGAAGAGCCTGGGGAGGGGCAGCGCTGATGCATGGCGGCTCTAACTCTGTGAAGCACCAGAAGAACCAGATCCAGATCCAAATTCTTGGTCAGACGGACCGAGGTCATGAACGATGGGGCTGAGAGCAGAATCCATGGGAGTGGGTGAGAGCGGTGCAACCGAAACAGGCGTGGGTCGAGATCCAGATGGGCGGTCAGCAACAGTCCGACAAGGGCAAGACAAAAGGGGCAAAACCTGGAAACAAGAGCCTGGTTGCAATGATGAGGATGAGATAGGAGTGCTGGAAAACTACTAACTGAAAGCATTCGATGATCTGGCAGCCTGGTTGTGCCTGAGAGGCTTAAGAAGGAAACAATCAGGGAGCGACAGGTGCAGGAAATGACGGAAATGAGGGACGTGACATGGATCAGCTCAGATCAAAAAACACAGAGCACCATGTGAACATCACACATATTTTGATTTTGTCATTCATGTGTGTGTAAAGGAAATGTGGAAACAACAGATTCAGAAATATGCTTGATGTGTGGTTATTAGTTTTTGCTCTCAGCAGTCACATATTGTCAATAAGTGGAATTGTACTAATAAATTCCGGTGTTAGCTGCAGTTCCTAATGTTCCTTTTATCTGAAAGCTTTAGTCACAGATCTGAAAACAGCGAGCTGGTCATATAAATAACAGCAGCGTGTCTCTCAGGGCTATTCTGACATTATTCTGTCTCATCTTTGTGGCCTGACAGGACAACACTTAATAAGAAATGACTTTGTTTTTGCTTCAGGACGGAGACATGCTGATGTCATTGTGGAATGAGGCAATGTCCTACTTTACCCATTGTACTGAGTGCAACCTGCCAAACAAAGAACAGACAGTAATTTTTCAGCATTAAGGACATAATGACAGAAAATCTTTTGAGTAACCAGTGGATTTAGTATCCCTAAACAGAAACCTTTGTGCTGTGAATCCCATCAACTGAGCTTTGACTATACACTGTTGCATACTTATGATATTCCAGAGCTGGAACTGGTTATCTTTAGACATCTTTCACTTTGGCAAGTCTTGACTCTGAATAAAAACCAACCTGAGCTCTGTGAATTTGTAAAACGTTCCATGAAGCAATGATAACCTTGACATGCTCTCCGTTCTCTTCAGATAGACTTTTCCTGCTGTAACATCACAAAAAATGATCTCCTCTAACTCAGTGGTGGGCACACTTCCTCTACTTCCTCTTCCTCTAGCAGTGGAACTAATATTTTGTTTAGCGCATTTTGCAGACTTTGAAAACATTCAGCGTTCTTAGTTTCCCCTAAATTTAAAGCTTTGCTGTTTGGTGAGTTGAATAAAGTTCATTTGTTTTGACGTTTTGGTTATCGTTTCGGTGAGACATTTATATTCATGCTCTTATTTTGAAGTGAGTGAAGACTGTTCAACAGAACCTTCCTACATCACGCTACATGTAATGGTGCCAAACAGCTCAGTATTCTCCCAGATTGTCAGGAACCAGAAGTTCAGATGAACTTCTGGTTCCTCATCAGAGGATCATGGTGTCTGAGCCAGATATAAATTCTGAGTGACTAAGTTTGCTTCAAATTGATGACAATCAAACCACGTTGATTCATGAAGGTCCTCAGTTATGGCTAAGCCGCTACAGAGACCCTGCATACAGCCATCCATAATCTGACAGAGTTTGATTTTATAGTGGTGTGTTCGTCTCATCTCAAGGCTTTCTCGCATAACCCAAAAGCACACTGGAGGTTAGACACCCAAAGTACAGCCATACAGTGATGGCTGGCATCATCCATATCTCTATGATGTTTAGACCATAATTGAGGTGTGAAAAGCTCAAAGTGTGCTTACTAAACTACTTCCAATCTTCTCAATTATGCTGCCAGCAGTCCACCACCCCGGGGGTATAATGGGACTGGTAATAGTGCTAACTGTGACTGGTAATACTGTGGGGAAATTGCAGTTCTATTCTTGTCTGAGAGTGAAACCAGACAGTATTTTCCCCTGCATTAGCTTGTCTCCCTCTAGGTTAGGTATGCTCATTCTGAGACCATTTTACTTCTGCATCCCAGCGGCTGTGGAAGATGCTGTAGCAGTTTTGTCTGCTACAAGCGACAGGTTTTCTCTAAACCCCCAACAAGGTCACTAAATAGCAGTTTGCAAAATACGCTGACAATACCGGTTACAGTAGGCCAGTATCAGTTCAGACCTGATGCATCTTTTCATTCGTCTTTTGTTTTGTTTATTAGTGATTCTTCTGAACCAACATTCAAATCATGTCTGATTTTCATTGGTTCATTTTCAGTAAATTTTTATCTATTATTGCTTTTTCAGTTATTTCAGTGACCACTGTGGTCTTTTCGTTCATTAAAGGGGGAGTGACGTGTGTTTACCAGCCACTTCATAGTACAATCAAGTAACTATGTTATATCCATCCATCCATTTTCTGTAAACCATTGTCCCTAGTGGGGTCAGGAAAGGTGCTGGTGCCCACCTACAGCAAACAAGTCGCCAGTCTGTCCATGTTGTATTCAGTTTTTCTAAAAAAAAAAAAAAAAAAACTATATGGATATCATATATATTAAAATTAAATTTGAATTTTTAACTTGATATTTTAAAATTGGGACTCTCTTTAAAAACTCCTGCTCTTTCTGAAACTCCATTTTCAGAAAGTCACCACAACATTGTTCCTCGATTAACCCTTTATCAACGTTTTACCAGTGTTTCACAGAGAAGTAGTTCCTGCAATGAGTTCAGCAGATGCTCAGTTCCACCAAGTGTTTGCTAATTGCTGCTGGCGAGTCTGAAGGAGCAGAATGGGGGAAGAAACTACAGCTCAGAGGAGAAACTTTGTCTCCAAGGCGGCATTAGATCCACCCAGGCATTGGGCACAGCTGAATGGTTGCCATGGGAAACTAAATGATTTCTCAAACATGCATTAAAGAATCAAAGGTAACACTCCAGGCATTTTGTTTCTGATTTTACATAATTCTGCTGATTAAATTATAATAACTTGATGTCAACAATGACATCAAAATGCAGGCTAAGAAAACCAGTTGTTTAAATACTCTGTATCACTGTCTTACTGTTCTGGATTATCATCTTTCGTTCAGAACTGAATTATGAGTCACACTGAGTTTCTTCATTAAATATTTCTGCAGTAACAAACAAACCGTTCATTCATACAGCAGCTGCATTTCGCAGTTCAATAGTTCAGGGTCGCATCTTTCCCTCATTTTTTCTACCAAACAATGCAAACTGATTAACCCGAAGCTCCGACTGATTCCTGTCTAGTGAGTGAGGGTGGAAATAAAAAACTCATTTCTAAAACTTTAGTTTCCGGAAGGCAGCCATTTGAGGATTAGAGGTATATGCTGAGGGATCCTGGCAGTGCTTTGCATATAGACTCTGCGTTTATTCACAGTCTTTCAATAAATAAGCCACTTTCCCTAAGTACCAAAAAAAACAAAATGACGAAACTGCTTCACTTCCTTTAGGCAGGAATTGTTTTATATAGAAAATTGGGATTTTCAAGACATTATAACAGGGCAAGGTGGATTAAAACTGTGACAGAATATATTTATTTGGGAGTGAGGGCGTGATCTTCAGACATCTTGGGAGACAGAACAGATTAGGTTGTGATTTCTGCTGTTGGAAAATGACGTGCTCCTCATTCTGAACTTCCTCTTTGTCTTCGCCGCTTAAATCAGACATCATCCTTCAGCTTACCTTTCCTTCACTTCCTCCCTTGTTTCTTCACCCTTTCCTCCCTGTTTTTCACACTTGACATGTGGTAACCTCTCTTTTTCTTTTTTCTCATTTTCCGCATCTACAACTCTTCTACCTCCTCTGTCCCACATCATTTCTTCTGGGGATTATTTCATCACAGGCTTCCTGCTGCTCTCTCTCTGTTTGCTGCTGCAATGCTGGACGGACGGATGGATGAGAGCAGCTCAGTCTAAAGCTGAGCTGCTGTTTTCCTCTCTTCATTGCTTCGCAGTGGGACAGGAAGGTAATGTTCTTTGATTTTTTTTTTTCACTTCTCTTCCGGTTTCTCTCAGTCTCGCCACATGTTAAAGCTGTCACACAAGCAAAAAAAAAAAGTCAATAGGTAGACCTTGAATTCCTCTAAGACCAAACCGCTGGATCGCTTGTCACTACTCTTCTGCTTAGCTTTTGTTTTTAGTCTTAGGCTGCATTCACACCTGCCCTGTTTGGTTCACTTCAGTCCAACTCAAGTTTATTGACCTAGAAAGTCCGATTGGTTTGTGAACATGTAATAGAAATCTGATGCAGAGCAAACAATGCTAAATCTGGTCCACCTGCAAACCTAGGCCTCAGTTCAGTTGATGTGAACTCTGATGCCGTTTGAATGCATATGTGAAAGACAAGTGGACCGGAGACCCTCCCAAAGCAGGAGTGGACTACAGTGCAGAGCATTCTGGGTAAATACAACCAAAATAAATGTTCTAATTCCAGCGCTAGCAAGAGAAATGTCTCATGTTGTTTTTTTGGGGGTTTTTTACCAACGACAACGGCTAAAATCTGATGCCACTACATCTTTGTTTCCATATTTTGAATAAGGACGTTCCGCTCAGTGTCTTCTTCAGAGGGTTTCAGGTTTTTTTCTTCAGTGGTTTGTGATGCAGTGCCACCACAGGCGAGGAGGAGAACAGCTTTTATGAAGGGTTTGTTTGGTTTGACTCCGTGAAGTGTGACAAAGAACCACAACAGCTGAAAATGGGTCAAATGTTGTTACTTTGACCTCCAATCACACCGACTCTACTGGTAGAAACAACCTTCAGTTCAGCACATCAGCAAATGTAGGACAGAGAAAACGACTCCAAAGACAAAGTGCACTTTGTGTCTGATGTCACTTTCTTCCTTCAGCTCAGGGAACAGATTGAACTTTGGGCTTTTAAAGGTCACGTTACAGGAATGATTGGTACAGCTGTTTATTGGTTTATGATTTTAAATAGCCAATCAACTAATCAAACGACAGCAACTCAATGCATTTAGACATCTAGATAATAATAATGTGATTTCTTTGATTGGCTGCTCAGATAGTTTAGTAATTTTTAGTTATTATGGCCATGAACAGAAGGTTTTATATTTTCAGGCGTCAGTTCTGTTCACTTCATTTATATAACACCAATTCAAAGCAACATCATCTAAAATTAATTGATAATTTTAAAAAAAATGCAGTTTATTTACAGAGACATATGATAGAGGTACAACCAAACTCACTTACTGCAGTTCATTATTTCAAACTCAAGGAATGTCAACAGATTTATGAAAATAAACCAAAAAAAATCAGCTTGTATTGAAAAGCAGTTGACACAGATAACCGTGATCTGAAGTTCATGAAGTCAGTGAAGTTTCTGCTGATCAGCTCTGAATAATAAAACACTAACTTTCCAATAAACGCTCACAGGAATTTCAGAATTTGAACTTTTTGCATTCATTGCTTGGTTTTTCTGATTTTTACACTTACAGAATGTAAATCGATCAATTTTGTTGCAGAAAACAAAAACAAAATCATGTTGGTATTAGAATTTGTGTAACACAGTTCGATTACATACTTTGTGTTGAAGAACTTCAGAAAAGTTCAAACATTTGTGCATTTGTGGAAGCAGATGGACTGCAAACAAGTGGGAAAAGTGTAACTTGTGAGCTACAGTCGCGATTTTGTCGTGTCTCTGAAAACGCTGCCTCACCAGATTGGGCCAATCTTTGTGTTTCTAAAAATAATCCAAAGCTCTCGTCTCCTTTGAATGTAAAACAAAGCATGGAGTCTACCCAACATCTACAGCCAAATATATCCAGTCTCCCATCCAACTAACTGAATTCAGTTACTGGCATTGTAACAGGTGAATAAAATCTGTCCCCTCCGCTGGCAGACCGCCTCTCTCTACCAACATTTAGCAATGAAAAGGTTTCTCACAACGGCTTCGTTGCTTTATTTTGTCGGTATATTTTGGGACATTGGCATGAAGGCAGACCCATGTAGAATCCACCATTGCCCTTCTAGTTGATGGAAAACCATTGTCTTTCAATATCTTCTGATGAATAGTGTCACTCCCCCCCCAAAACAACAAACACCCAGAGGCTTAATGCTTTCACCACCACCTTCACTTAAAGGATGGTGTTCTTTGGTTATTTCAAGCTAATATTTTTTGGGGGGGAGGCCACACTGGGATCATGAATGTTATCAGTGAGCCAATTATGGCAGAAAGTATTGATAAAACTACCAATGACAAGCTGAACATATAGCTGCCTCTGCATTCAGAGACACCCTCTTGAAATCATTATGCAGAACATGTTCGCATTAAAGTCATTTGGCAGAGTACAGACAAACTGCTGATTTGATTAATAAAATCATACTGGAGGGGATTTAATGTAACAAAATTATAAATGTGAAGTTTGTTAACATTAGTTTATTTGTCCTTTGAATTTATTCTTTAGATGTTTCTTCAGATATTTATCGGCGTCTGTAACTGGAATATTATCGTTGTTAATGTTGCTCATTTTAACTCTGTGTATCTGTGCAAATGTTAACGGCTTGTAACTGCTATTAAATGCTATTGCTATTTGTTGAGGGTTATTTATTGTATTGTATTTGATGTATGGGGGGCAGAAGCTGGTAGATTGACGATAACCACCAACATGATTTTCTCCATTCTTAGAATAAATGCAATGAACCTGAAAGTGTTGTGGAGTCAGTGGATTAGATCTGAGACAAACAAAGAAGGGTTTTATATGCATATAATGCAATATGTATAATTGAGGAGTACCAATAATCAATTGATAAAAAAAATGTCTGCAAAGGTCAGTGATTGGTTTTATGCACATTTTGAAATGTCGCATTGGAAATGGTTGATGGAAATGGAAAAATTCTAAATAACTTCCTCAAATTTGCAAAAACGATTTTTTACGTTCTCTTGAGGCGATTTTTGGCTGAAGCGAAGAGGGAAACACATTTGCTGAATAAGTTCTGATGTAGCGAACATTTTACTCAGCTGTTGGAATCATTAGAGTTGCATTTCTTTCCCCATGTTTCCGGACAACATTGGCAGAACGACTGCAACTTTCTCCATGCGTAATGTCGACATCTGATGACATTACGCTTTTCTCCAAACCACCATTACATTTTCTATTTTATTTTATTTTTTTGCATTATTTTAAGATTTTGCTCATAATTTGAATGACATAACCACCTCAATACTCTCTTTAATAGAAGGCTTTGGTCAATTAAAATCAGTTTATATGTTTCTTCCAGCAGTTGATCACAAACACTGTTTCTTATCCTGTGAGAACGTTTTCTGTGATCATGATGGTAACGAAGAATAAAGTCGTCATGTGGGAGGTTGGCAAACACTAGAAGAACCAGCTTTTAAAAACTTAACAGGGTAAATAGTTTTTAATCCACATCAAGATTTTCTCTAAAGGTCCAAACTTTATCTGAAAGGAGCAAAGTCGGCCCCTAAATGGCAGGTAACTTGGATGGGCTGCAAACAATAAATCAAAGACAAACAACAATTACCATCACCTCACAACCCAGCGCAGGTAGATAACCTTAAATCTCAACTCATTACTTCTTATCTCCACAGTTGACCTGGTGGTTGAGCAGCAAACCTCCAGCAGAGAATCTGTGGAGGGAATCATTATTTCCACAATTAGATTTATTGATGCCAGCACGCATTTCTGCATATGTCTGCCTTCGGTTTTTCCTCGGCTCATTTTGGACTGAATTAGGAACCAATAAGATAACACAAAGACGGTGTGTGTGCGTGTGCGTGTATGCGTGTGCGTGTATGCGTGTGCGTGTGTGTGTTTTCAGGGCCCTTATCGGTTTGCGTGTGCACATTAATGCACAAAAGCAAAAGTTCTGGGAAAACAGAAAAGGACAAATGGGGTTTTACATGCACACACAAACATAGACTGCACACAGGAGCAGATAGAGGAATATGGAGGATGGGAACCTCTAGTCATCTTCCTGTTCAGGAAGGAGATGAGTTTGTTTTGGTGCTTAATATGCGTATTAACACCAGAACAAAAGGAAAAGGAAACAAACGCACCCAGTACGACACTTTCATTGGCTGAGAGGTCGTCAGGCAACAGTGCATCTTTGTTTAAAAAACGGGCACAGAATGTCTCTTAAGTGAGCAGAGAGTTTTCAAGTGGTGATTTGATCCAAGCAGAGATAAGTTCTGAGCACGAGGAAAAGTTTTGAGTTCAATCATTACAAGTTTTGAGAAGAAAGACATGCAGTCCTGCTTTCAAAATGGAAATGTAAGAAAATGTATTAAAAGTTTTGAGAACAAAAGACATGAAAGGTTTTTTTTTCAGACTGAAAATGTGTGCTCTCTAATTATGGCAGAAAAATTCCCTGATACACACTTTGGCATTATGTTTCCAACCTCACTGCAGGCAACGTCCTTCTTTCTCTCAGTAGCTGTGATTAACAAGCGCATTCAAAGTCCACTTTATTAATATAATAAAACTCTCTACATTAACCTTCGCTCTCTGCTTCCATTTTGTGTTCAGGTAATTGAAAAGCAAACATGGTTGCAAAGAGAAACTACCCGGCCTGTTGCGATGCCTCCTGGTCGTCCTCCAGCACGCTGTGCTGCATTCAACCCAACTTTGAAACAAGATAAATCAGGCGGTGCGTTCAAATGACTTTGGACGGATAATTTAATTGTAAAGAGGGCAAAGGGAGATAAATATCACTAGGAATGACAGCGCTGACCATCTTTGCTACTCTAATAATAGAAATGATGTTTACTTGAAAATAGGCATCGAACAATAACTACTGCCTTTTTTTTTTTTTATCTACTGCCATTATAGAAATGTTGAGTCATCAACATTAATTCAACTTTGGCAGTAATTTATTTAATTTTTTTTTTTTTTGCTTCATAACTGTTTTTTTTTCTGTCTTTACTATCCTAAAAAGTTTTGTGCTTGAAAAAACCAGCGTGTTCACTCCCTGCTCTAAATCTCTAAATTCAAGTATTCAGATCAGTTCTATGTCCACAGGTCTATAAAACCCATGCTGTAGGCACCCAAAATCTCTTCTACAAATATTTGTCTCAAAAGATGAGACAAATCATGTGGTCATAGGACGATGGTGTAATAATTTAAGTTCACTACTAAATCTTTCAGCCAGCTGTTACTGGTAATATGACAAAGTGATGATTAGGAAGTGATAGACAATCTTTAGAACGGGGTTATGGATGAGTATGGACCCTTAATGTTCCAACATCACCAGGGAAGGGAGTGCACTTTATCAAAAACATATGGAGTGAATTAGAGAGGAGAGTGAAAATCAGGCCTTCTCTTTCAACATCAGTATTTGACAAATGGTCAAAACTTCCCAACGCAGAAGCAGTGAGTGAGTCAAAAACCCAAAGGAACCTGAATCAGACTAGGAAACATAAGATTTAAGCTCGCTGATATCATGTGGTTAGCCATCATTGTTTTATAAGAAATGTATAACTTGCTGTCTTGATCAGCACTATGCCACGCAACTTGTTAACTGAGTACGTGTAGATAGATAGATAGATAGATAGATAGATAGATAGATAGATAGATAGATAGATAGATAGATAGATAGATAGATAGATAGATAGATAGATAGATAGATAGATAGATAGTATCTTGTTGTGAGTATGTTGTAACATGGTTGTATCTGCTGATCCATTTTCTTTGGTTTCCTGAAAAAATTCCTGCCTAAGGTCAGTAGCTGTTCGCATTCAGTAGCACAGCTGGTGGATGTTTAGTGGACCATGGAGCAGAAAGCTGCCGTCGCTGTTTCTCCCCAAATCCAGTGGGTGGCGCAGGAACCAGTGTCAGCAAACGACTGGTGTAATATAATAGATTAATGGATATAAGAAGTTTTGTTCATCTTCTTTTTTGTAATTTTGGGATGTTGAAGGTGAAATCCAACTTTTAGTGTGGAAAATTACATCTACTACTGCTTCTGGTGTGAGTTACCAAGGTATAAGGATAACTTCTGATAAAGTACAAAACTGTCTGCTGAAGTTATATTTATCACAATCTTTAATTGTTTAAAGCAATGCTTTTTATTTTTCTCAAATTGCTGCAAATATTCCTGCTGTGCCAAATCTCAACTCCTTGTTGTTTTGCATACTCTTCTGATGATTTGTGTTTTACATCAAACAAGTTACGAGATGTAAATGGCCATGATGCATCCATCAAGAACCTGACAGACTGTGACTGGAAGCCCTAAAATTTCACGACGTAAATCAAGCAATTTTGTGAACGAGAACCGTCTAATTTATTATAAATGTTTTGAAGCAGTCAAATCGACTGCTACGGTCTTTAAGAGAAGACAAGTGAATCAGACGTTTTATAAATGCAGTTATGGACCTGCCAAGGAAACAGGGAGCAGTGAAGGCTGCTGAGCGACTGCGTTTGCCCTGTGAGTGACAGGATGCAGCGCGGCACTTCAGGAGTTCTCATTCTGAAAACTAACAGAACAAAGTAAAAAGGGTGAACACTTAGTGTCTTCCTGGGTTTTGCTGAATGCTAACGACATTAGCGTTACACGCTGGACCACAACAGCCATAAAGTGAGCGCAAAGGAGTTTTTATTGAAGATTGAAACACATTATCATTTTAACTTACACTACGTTGTGTTTGAGGAGTTATTAAAAATTAGGTTTCTGTGGTTGTTTATCACTATAACAGATTGTTTGTCTTCCACAGACATAGAGATATATTTTAACATCTAACTAAATGGAAAGCCTGGTATAATTTTTCTCTCATTCGCACATTTCTTGGTAACAGATAAACTTGTGCATTTTTATTAACCTATAGATGATATAATGTGTGAAGTTATATCATCACAACAAGCAAGAGGCTTTTAATTTTTTCATGAGAAATCTGGGTGACACTTAGAGGAGCAAAGTCCATAATTAATCTGGGGTATTTTTCTGTTTTCTGAAATGATTCATGTATCTCCTATGCTTATCACTTTGTTTTGCTCTCTCCTGCGAATCGTCCTATTTAAAACCCTTGCTCCTTGCTTATTGTCTGTCATTATCCCTGTCGTGTCTTGACCATTCCCTCTGTCTGCTTCATGAATGACTTGATATTGTCTTTGTACCTTCTCTTCTGGATCCATACCATGACTTCAGTTTCATGAATTTTGGATTTCTTTTACTTCTCTTGACTGCACAATTTCTTTGATTAGCAATTACTGGATTGAGAATAAACTCATCCTTTTCTAGTAGGATTAAACTCTGCCATATATTTCTCCTCTAAAATGCAAATACTTTTTCTATTGTACTTGGTCCTATGCGGTCCTGTGGATGAAACAAACATCAGCAGACAGACATCCTGTCTAGACACTGCACAACTGAAAGCTAAACTCAAGTGCCTTCTCACAAATAAACGCAAAAACCTGCATAGTTGCTTTTGCTTAATCCAGCATCAGGTCGTTGAACCAACAGCCTAATAAGGCTTTCCTGTGACAGCCGAGAAGCAAAGTCCCTCCAGCGTATCCTGGGTCTCCTCCAGGTCGGTCATGCCCAGAACATCTCACCAGGGAGGCTCCAGGAGGCATCAGAACCAAATTACAAACTCAACTGGCTCCACTCTCAGCTCCTTCTGACCTTCTCACCCTGCTGACAAATCTCACTCTGGCTGTCTGAATCCTTGATCTCGTTCTTTCGACCACTATCCAGACCTCGTCGTCATAGACGAAGGTAAGAATGTAGATCAACCCGCAAACAGAGAACTTTGCTTTCTGGCTCAGTTCTTTCTTCCTTCGCCAGGACAGACCAGTGCAGCTCTCACATCACTACAAACGCCAAACTAATTCATCTATTGATCTCCTGCTCCAACTTTTTCCCTAATTTATGAAAAAGACTTTGAGTACCTGAACTCCTCTACTTGGGCCGGGACCTCCTCCCCATCCTGAGGGCGTCCCACCCTTTTCCAGGTAAAAGTCATGGTCTTAAAGTTAGAGATGCTGATTTTCACTCAGCTGTAAAGTGCCGATAAGGCCAGGAGAACCATGTCAACCACATAGCTCTTAGTGTGAGCTTTAATGAGCAAAATATCCTAAAAAGTCTGAGGGAAAAAAAGTCATTTTAAGTCAGACATCTACTCTGCAAACTTTAGAAAATTTTACAACCCATCACCCACGGTTTTGTTCTTGCAGTGTTAAATTAGGGTGTAAATTTCAAATCTTGACAGAATTTTTTGTTGCACGCTGTAACAAAATTAGTTCCCTGGTTACGGCTTTGTCCTCTGCTCTCTTTCATCCTCCAGGTTGTGATCGGTTGGAGCTCGGTGTTGACGGACCATGTGGCAGAACGTCTCAGCGAAGGCGAAATAACAAAAAGACGTCCGGCGTAGTCGCACAGGAGGGGAGAGAGAGGGGCAATTCATCTGAGAGGAGATGAGAAGAGCCGGGGGGCTGTGGGGAGGCATCGCCCCAGTCGGAGCAGTAAGAGAGAAAACTAAAGCGACACGCAGGAAAAGAAAGGCAGACCACAGCTCAGAGAGCGAGAGAGAGAGAAACAGAGCGACTCACAGAAAGGCAGAGGGGAAGTTGCCTACAGTTAGAGGGGAAGTTGGTCTTTGAGGAACCAACAGAGGGTCAGAGTGACTTCATCAATCATAGCAGTCACAGCGCGGTGAAGACTTGGGGCTGTTTTGTATGAAAGATTTTGTTGTTTTTTTTTGTTTCTGGCCGTTAGCAGCAAAGCTTCCTTTGATCACTGCCAGCTAATTTCACAAGGCAGAGCTGTTACTGTTTGACGTTATTAATTAATGACTTCGTTAAAGGCAGGAAGTGGGGATGTGTTTCCAACAGAAGCTGTAGGTAATTTGTTGGGATTAAGTTAAATTAGACGTTTGCTGACGTCAGACTGACGAACATTTTAAAACGCCTGATAAATCCACAGAGATGTTCATTTTCCCTTCCTGTTGGTTATCAACATTACAATGAAAGAAGTTTTATTTCAAAGTTAAAATTACAGTTATTGCATAATGTAAAATACATTTACAGTTTTATAAATGTCATTTTTTTAAAACTGGACTTGAAATTGAAACAAGCTCAGAAAAAGTGTCCAGAGTTTCACTGTTCTCTCCACTTTGTCATGTTCAGAACACAATTCATGACTTCACCATGTTGTGAAGCTTGTAAAAGCCTCTGGCTGTTCCTTTTTGTTGCTGATTTAGTCCCTTCCTGCTCCTGGAACCGGTGTGAGAGTGTCAGGTTTTTTTTACCACCTTGCTCACAAAAAACTTTGTTTTCTTTCAATGGGACTGGCGTTGGTGTTGTGCTTGGATCCAAACACATTCAGTCCCAAACTTCAACATCTGAGCTGATGTTCTGATGTTCCTCATGATGCCAGTGATAACTTTAGGAAAAGAGCCACTCAAGTGACTCTCCCATAACGGCACGCACCGCGTTATGGTGACAGACGCCACTTTCAGGCAGCTATGAATTTCATTCAAAGATGAAGCGCATGTTTTCCCCAGACATCGTTCATTTCTCTTGGTTTTTTTTCATAATGTTGCTTGAGGAAGCGCGACATGTATCCGCAGCTGTGCCTAAACTCAATTAAAATGTTTTGAATGAATTGATTATCAGAAGCTTCCAAAGTCAAGGCTTCATCGGGTGGGCTCTCCCAGACTGCTTAAAGGCACAGCAGCCTTTTGATGTGCAACATTGTGAGATTAATTCAAAAACAATCTCATTATTCTGACACTGAGCAAATAGAAATAGTTTTGAGCCGTCCCAACTGACCTACAGCGCCGAACAATTAGTCTGATTTTCTGCCAGAGTGTGAGAGTTAGTCAATTTCCCCAGATGTTCACTCTACAACCTGGTTGCCATGGTGAAGCCTCGGCAGTAAAGTGATGGCTGAACAATGCAACCCCTTTCATTGTTCATTCCCATCTTCATCCATGGGAATGAAGACGACCCATCAGCAGCTCCAGTTCCCTCAAAAGTGTTCATAATTCTTTCAATATGTATCATCAGTATCCTGTAATTAAAAGTCTCAAAGTCTTAAACTATAAGGTAAGAGGTTCATGTGAATCATGCAGAAACAAAAATGCTCAGAAGCTAAAGATGATTTATTAGTTTTTGTTAATAAAGATCAAAAAGTAAACCAATCAAATTAAAGTAAATAATACTTCCTGTCAACTTCCATGCTCCCAAAATGGTAAAATACCTGAAAAGGCTGATAATTTGTAACATTGAATTGTTTTTGTTTAAGCATTATAATGGGATCATTGTCCTTACAGCTGTGGACTGGTCACCTTCATATCATCTATGTCTATTTCATATCCAGAGAACTTTATATATTCTATCTATAAATTCCTTACAGCCTGTAGGGAAGATTCCCAAATTGGCCGACCTCCACCAAAGTGAAGGTGTTGGTTTTTTGCTCTCTTTCATGGCCTTTGAGATTTCTCCAGAAGCTTTTTGAGCTCATGTTTCCTGGTTTAAGAAAATAATATTTCCTCTGACATCCCTTCCAACACCCTCCTCACATTCAGTCCTTCTCTCATTGTACATGGTGAACTTTAACATTTACCATGCCAATTAAAGTCTGTCCAGTCAGAGCTGATGCTCTTAAGATTTTTTTTTTTTTTTGCATTACATGCTTTGGCTCTTGCTCATGGGTGAAAACCCAGACAGGTTCCCTTCTCAGCTGGTTGGCAAATGTTTTTCCACTTGTGAATAATCTCTCTCTAGTTAGAATGATGATGGTGTTCGGAAACGGCTTCAAGGCCTCTGAGGGCTCAGAGCGGCAAACGTTGCTTCTTTCAGGTCATTGCTAATGTCTGTCCTGTGTTGGCCCAGACCTTTATGCTCCAGAGTAGCAAAATGATAAATTTCCTGCTTTTGTAATGTCTGTCACATTGGTATTAATTATTGAAGAGTATTTAATAAGCAGCACCTTGCTGCTACTGACCCTCTCAGATCCTACTGAAGTATTTAATGTTTTCTTGATGTTTCTGTATTTAACTTTTCACCTTAACTTTGCTTTTATGCAACAAACTATCACAAAAAAAAAAAAAATGTGAATTAGGCGTGTTTCCATCTACTTGTTTGGAATAAATCAACCAGGATACACAAAGCGTCACTTCTGATGTTAAGGCTACGTATGGCTTTAATATACAGGAAGTAGAGCTTGTGGCCTGGCATGGCACACACAGCTGAGGGAAATGGAGAGAGTTTCTCAGGAATGCGTTGCGAGCTCCAGGCTGCGATTGTTACGTCGTAGTAAAACGCTGTTACACGCTCTCTGGAAACGTAGACAAAGAAATGAGATTCTGCTCTCACAGTGGAAACAGCTGGTCAGTCAGCTGTGAGGCAAATGTTGGCTACGTCACAACTCATTTGATGAATGTGCGTTCACTCTTTAGGAAAAACCGAAACCGGCTTCATGCGGGTGTGAAAACTATTTGGGCCAAAGTGATCAAATTCTTAGGAATTTTGCTGCTTGCATCAAACTTTTCTAAAAAGACACTTCAAAGTCTGCATAAAAAAACAGTTGATAGAAACTGGACCAAGTTCAGTGAGTTATTTGATCCGATTTGGAATCAGAAGTGATGCAGAGCGTGTTTTAATTAGTTCCTGCAGCTCTTCCTTCCTTGTTGTGGCTCTTGCAGCTTTAAGTGACACCTTGTTTAAAGGAGTGCATGCTCTCCTTGACCCGGCCTGATGTAATCCCTTTCTGGCTGACAGCTGATTGCAGACCTCCTATGCTGCTGCTCTCACAGCCAAAACCTCCCGCCCTTCTTCCATCCTCACCTTCGAGCAATCTGTCCATCCATCAAACCCCCCCCCCTCCCCTTTTGTGTGTGTGTGTGCGCGTGTGTGTGTCTGAGCCCCTCCCCAGGCCTTTGCCCGTCTCCCACCTCCTTTCCTGTCACTGCTCTCTTTTCTCTTTCTGTGTGTGTCTCTGTTTCTCCACCTCAGGCGCACTCTTACTTTGACTCAGGATCATCTCCGGATCTTTCTCTCCGTTTCATTAAAACTAAAGCCAGCGGTCGCTGTGCTCGCTCGGATGAGAGCACCTGCACACCACTTCTGAGTTGTCTTGGGTGAAACCAGCCTCAGCTATTTGCCGTACTGGAGAAAATTGATTCCACGTTCAATGAGAGGTAATATTAACAAAGGGGAACAGTTACAAAAACAGCCTGAAAGACTCTATTGTGACAGTAACTTTTAGGGTGTTTTCACACCTGGTAGTTTGGTAGATTGGGTTCTTCTGGGGGCCAAAGTTGCAACATTTGTTGTATTTTCATCGGCTGTGGTTCAGTTCCACACTGCATTGTGAAATGACCCAAACCAATTTAGAAACCTGTTCATCACTTCGCCTGTGGGGGCGCTGCACCAAGAACCACTGAAGGAAACGACACAGAAACCTCTGAAGACTCTGAGCACAACTTCCTCCACAAAATGTAAACAAAAATGGAGTAGCATCAGATTTTAGCAGTGTAGGACTTTTGTTTTGTCTTTGGTAAAAGACATTTCTCCCACCAGGGCTAGACTTGTGTGTTTGTTTTGGTTGTATTTACCTAGAATGCCCTTCTCTATAGTCCACTTCCTGCTCTGGGAGCGGTCTCTGGTCAAGTGCCCAGTTAAAGTATCCATTCCAATCATCCCAGAGTTCAATTCAACCAAACCCAGATATAGATTTTTAGGCAGACCAGAGTTTGCTTATTTGCAACAAAGAGACAGAAATGATGTTCAGATAAGTATTTTTAACCCTCTCCAGGCAGATGTTGCAGATTTGCAACAGCTAAATGCTACTTAGCTAGTCTTTGCAAGTAATTTGAGCCTGAGAGGGTTAAAATGTATGTGTGGAATGCAGAGACAGCTGTTTTTTTTAATATTTGTTCATGGGTTTTGTCAATATGACGCAAATGCAGTGTTAGACTATGCAGCTCAATATGTCTAATTTCACCAAAACTCTGATATGTGCCCATATGTGTGTGAATAGTGTTATAGTGACTGTATTTCCACAGAGGTTTCAGTGAATTTACAGCCTACATGTGACGGACTTTAATTGGGAGTTTAGTGGGGAAGGTCAACATCAACTGAACAATAAGGTCAGCAGTTAATACTCTGTAAAATGCCTCAGATCTGGATGTGGTGAAGTCAGGTGTTTCTTTACCTCTTGAGTGAAAACGGCTTCATTTCAGCGCCAAACTGCTGAACTGGTGGCTCAGAGTCGGCCACACGTCAGTCTTGTGTTTTTCATTAAGCAGATTTTATTGGATACATCGGAAAAAAACCCTGACGAGTCAAAGCACGAAGAGTAACATTCACTTGGGGAATTGTCTCAGTGTTTATCTGCATAGCCACAGTGTCTGGCAAATATATTCATTTGCCTCAAGCTTCTTCACATTTTGGCATGGTGCATCCAAAATCCCGACTTATCCAATGGAGTTTAGAAGGATTATGCCTGGAGAGATTTTTACTGTTTTTGCCTTTTGGCAAACTTCAATTTTAAATGAAATAATACAATTTTTTTTCAAAAACTACCAAAAAAACCAGACCATCAGTTCCAGACACAACACAAAGTTAAAACTTGTTAAAGTGCACATGGGGTCAGTGCAACACCCCTGGACCGCACACACTGTGAAAATATAAAAGGTTTTAAGTGACCTCGTCTCTCAAGACCAGGCAGGGAGATGAATAGAGACTGACACAAGGACGTAGACTGCAGGACCTCAAACAACAACAACAAAAAAATCATTTTAACAACAGATTAGAATCAAAGTCACTCACAAGTGGCAAAGCCATTACGGTGGCCCAGGCAGGTCAAGAAGATGTTCAAGTGATAACAAAACAGCTTCTGTTCTGTTACTGTAAGTTCTGCTGAGGGTTTTGTTGTTGTATTGTGGCCTGATTTTAAGGTGTACAGTTACAAAGTCAAATTTCTCTTAAGTGACGTTTGATTTGTACAGCATTTATATAACAACTGAAGTTAACGTCCACTGCACTGAACCCCACTGAAAACCTCGTGGTTATTAAAACAAATATTGATTTCTGAACTCTTCTTCATCAGTATTGTTGCTTCTGAGCAAATATGAACTTCTTTTCTTTGCATAATGTGAGGTCTGAAAGCAGCAAATGTTTTTCATTATTTTGATCATTTCTCATCTTCTACAAATAAATACGAAATTTTTGCTTGGAGTTTCAGAGACATGTTTATTTCATAGAATAAAAGAAAAATGATATTTTTACTCACACATATAACTATAAAGAGTAAAATCAGAGAAACCGATCATTTTGTGGTGGTCTCCTAATTTTTTTTAGAACCGTAGTTTCTTGATTTTGCTGTAAAATGCCACTATGTAATATCGGCCCTATAAGGGTTGCATTGCATGTATCTGCGTTGCCTTGTAAACATTTTAGAGTTTACTGACCTCTAACCCGTTGACTGCTGGAGATCAAGAGCCACAAACATTATGATCCTCATAAATGACTGTAAAAGATGGATGGATGGATTATTATGTGACTTTCCTTCATAATTCTCAAGGCTTACTCTCTGTGATCCAACCAGGTGCCTGTAAGAGGTGCAGAAAAATGAATTCAAGCTATGAAACATCTGTTTTCATGTTGAGCCGTAGCTCCTTTACTTTTGGACAGTACTGTTAAGTTTAAAGCATTATTCCAGCCTTTACCTGCCTCCTCAGATAAAGAGAAATGAAACAAAGAAGAACAGCGTTATGCAGGAGCAACAACAGCTCTGCCTCCCTAAACCTGTGTCGATCGCATGTCCTAAAGCACAAACCCTTTGATGAATTACAGTAGTTTAATCAGAAGATTGGTCACAGTTTCATTAGAGGCCTCATCGCATTACTCAACAAGTGAGCGCCGCATCGAGTCGAAAGCACCAACGTACACTAAATCACAATCCGCCTGAGATGTCATTGCTGTAATTCTCATCGCCCAACAGTAACTTGATCAAAGAGCTCATTTGCCAAGGACTCATTTGCTGAAATTACTTGGTGCTTCTGGGGCATTTGCTAAAGCAGGCAGAGGGGAGTCATATGTTTTGATCCTTGTAGCGATGAGACCTATTCATAGACTCAATAATCAGCTCTCATCAGGAGTTAGTGTCAAACGAGTCTGGAGAGGTTCAGGCAGGAGAGCGGCATTATTCTGGAGTCCTTGAGAAACAGCCAGTGTCCCGTCAGTCCCTGTGCACCTTTACTGCCACCTATACTGCATACATGCTGACATAAGACAAAAAAACCTTTCTTTTCAGAAACTATTAACTGATTAATATCTTGTATATGGCTTCAGTTGTATGTTATCTTTATGACCTAAGGTTCAAATCTCCACCTGGACATTTTTGCTTATTTTAATTGGACAAAGTTCTTTAAATGTCCTGTGAGTAAATATATTTGCCCATTCATTCACAACAACAGGAACTTTCATTATCCATTAAAAGACAGGCCCTTAGATTCATTCCACTCCCTGCTGCGGCGGCGGTGAAATTACCGTAATAAGCCGATTTTACAGTGATTACGGTAAATAACGGTAAATCTGTAAAATTCCAGAAACCATTGAAATTTTGCAGCTAACGCAAAATGACGCAGGGTTAATAGATCATAAACTGCATTTCACAACTGTGTACATTCTGTTAAAAAAGAAACACGATTAAAAGTATTCATGAGTAAGTTTGATATGAATTTAGTCACTAAAAAACAGGGTAGCACTTCCTGTCGTATTCTTCTTTGTGGTTTGCGCCAGTGGCAACATTTGGTTGTTGATTATGTGACGTGTGTGAGGTGGAAAGTGTTTTCATTGCAGTTTTGTGAATTTTAACATGGCTAAACAACAAAAACACCTCGTCCCAAAGCGTTTTATCGAAAAAACGCTTTGGGAAATTGTTTTAGAAATTAGAGTGTTTGCGCTAAGCTGATTAATTTTCTCAATGTCAAAATTCACAACTTTGTTGTCAATGAAGCTACGGCTTCTTGCTGAACCCAAGGACAAACGGTCTAACAGCAAACATACGTCCTGCTCCTCAAAACTTAGTTCTGATCAGAATCCAAATAGAAATTTTTATATTCTAAACAGCAAATTATAAAAACAAAAACATCTTTTAATGTGTTTTGTACTTTATTCCTGCAATTGTTCTTTGCTGGCTGAAAAACAAATTGCCTTTTAGAGACGGAAAACTAACTCACCCGAAAACAAACATGCTTGTGAGAAATCTCACAGTATCACATTTCGCTAACAGGATCTAAATTATAGATGGTGATTGAAAATACCAATTATTCTATAGTTCTGAGGTTTAAAGAGAATCATACACACTTATCATCTATTTTGCAAAATCATGGTCTAAAATTGAAATGACACAGCATTGAATGTTTTGTTGTGTATTTTTTGTGTATTTGAAAGATGTTTGTAATAGTCTCCAGAGCTGAACGGCTCATTTTCTTTTTATGTGAATATATGATGGATAATATAAGGAGTAGAAGCTCCTTTCTGCTGTTTCATTCATGGTTTATTTTAGTTGATACATGAACTGCACATCTTTATGATTGAGTGAATAAAATAAAATGAAATGAAAATTATATTTTAAACAGAAATATAAGGCGTCTGAAGAACAGTGCACTCAATACTCGGATGGAGCTCCTTTTGCATAAATTTCTGCATCAATGTAGCATGAAGGAGATCAGGCTCTCTTTTTCAGTTTGAATTCACAAAAATGTTTTATTAATAACGCTATGCAGCTGCTGATATAGTCCTCACTACATGAGAATATTTGTAAATATGTTCTCGATTATTCGCACCAACTCCGCTTTACCCTCATAACCCATGAACATGCTTCTCAGTGAATATTCTCATGTGTTTTGCTCTTACAATACAATCATTCTTCAAATGTCTTTAGCTTTGCAGCAGTCCAAATGAGTCATTAGTGAGCTATTAATGGCGGCCTGTCAACCTGAACCGTCCTGGCAACAGCTTTATCCTTTAGTTTCTAATGATGTCAGGACCAAGAGAACAAATCAATGTTGCTCCCGGGGACATAAATCTCGCTCGGCGTTTCGAGCGATGTCGGATAGGGCCTCGTGCAAGAAGGGCTTTTGGTTTTCCTAATAACTAAGCATAAAAATCTAAACGTAAAACAAGAATTTGTCCTGTTAATTAGTGGGGGAGATTAAATGCTGACAAGCGTGCAACTTTTTAATCAAGTTTAATCAATAATTGGTTTGCAAATAGTACAAAACATGACAACAGAACCAGAAAATTGATGTCTGTGGGGCTGGAGAGGATTGATCTGAGCAGGTAAAGGAGCAAAGATGGGGAAGATGTTCCAAGAGCCGCTAGGTGACCCCTGCAGCAGTTCCAGTAAGAGTGTATGTTTGGTCTGGGATCAAACACTTCAATTATTGCTTATTTCATTCTTCTGGTGGTTAACTTTTCAAGCGAATTAAGCTGCTGAGACTAATGCTACCACATTGATTTTGCGTTGTGTGTTAAAGCTACAATCAACTTTATTCCAGTTAATGGTTCACACACCGATGGTCCAGTAACTGGAGCTTGTCCCATTTCACATCTTCTCACAATAACTGATCTAAAAACATGCTCACATTGTTCAGAAAACAAATAAACATTGCTAATACTAAAGCTGTGCTAATGCTAAGATGGTAGCCACCATAGCTCGTTTTGTTCATGTGGTGCATTCATATTTGTAATAGTGGTATTTATCAACGTAGAGACGTTAATAAATTGAGCATTTGGTTAGCTGCTAATCCTGTATGTGTCATCATTTTGCCACTGGTCCTTATTTATTAATAGTTCAACTAAGAAGACACAGAAAGAAGGGGAGGACAAGAGGCAGCAACACACCTCAGCAAGCAGCTTTTCATAAAAAAGAGATTTAACAAGTTTTTGGCTATTCATCCCTGTTAAGCCCCCAATGCCCCAATTTTGGTCACTTCGATTGAAATGACTGACTTTGTTCATATTTGTTTGCTACTTAATAATATGTATTCATACCAAACAACAAACCAAACAGCATTCTTGATAAAATCCAGTCCAAACAACGCCACCTAATTAGCGGGGATCCACTGACAGCGACTGCAACCTTCAGTTAATCAATGAATAAACATCATAAATCAGAACCGCAGCAAAAGAAAACAAATGAGAAACAATGTGTGAGGAGAGTTACCGTTTTCCCATTTGCATCATTTACTACTCACACTATTTATTTCCTAGTAAAATATTCTAATACACCTTCAATCAGACTGTTTTCAAGTTAGTGCATTTTCGCCACGGTAACAGTTGCTAGTTTTATGCTTTTTATGCTGTGCTATGCTGGCCTTTACAGAGGAATGTCAAGGAGAAAGTCATTGTCTTGTTAATAGTTAGCCACTATTTTCAATAGTTTTCTAAAACAATTAAAAACCAAAGAATTATTTCCTTTTTCTTGGTCTTTTACATGAAAAATTACAATATGGTAAAGGTAGAGGTCCTAATGTTGATATATAATGGGTGTAAATATTTTTTGCAGGCCACTGTTTACTAAAATTAAAAAGGTTATATCAGCAGTTCCTTTCTCAGATAGTGTTGAGTTTAGACAGAATTTAGTCCTGAACTTTCCTACCTCAGCCTGTTATCGACGTACGTCTCATATCTTCTTTTACGAGTCTAAGCTGGGCTTTTTATGAAGTCAGGACCTGATTATTTGAATTGATCACCCCGTGCTACTTCTGACATTTGTGCCGATCTGATCGTCTCTGAGTTCCCGCTGATCTCTCGTCAATAAGGAAGCAGACGGATACGAAGCCGTGAGTCTGGAGGCTCTCAGACACCGAAAATGCCACGTTTGCTCCGGAGAGCCCGCCTCAGTGTATCGACCCGATCCTGAGCTCTGATGGCCCAGAGGGAGTTTGTTCCACAGCCTGATGGAGTTTGGTCAACATCTTTGTTTGTATATGGTCTTTATGAGCTTCTCTGTGTTTTCATTTAGCTTTTATTTGAATTTTATCTCGCTTTAAAGTTGCAATATTTACCTTTTTATATGTATTTATTTAGATATTTGTTGAAACTGTCACCATGTCATGACAGTATGGTATAAGACTGACAATTTGCAAGAAAAGAAAAATCAAGCGCCTCTGCCTTCTTCCAGTGTGAACAAGACACAACCAATAAGACCCGGGAGGCGGGTCTTCACGCTGTCAATCATGCCCTGTGTGTGCTACTGTGAACACAAATGACCACCGATGACAACAAATAACTATAATATGTTTCTTTGCAGTTATCACATTTAGCAGAGTACACAAGCATGATTGACAGCACATAGCACATACCATTGCTATGTGCACTTCTTCACATAGCAATAGCAGCTCAGGGAAGAGGTCAATCTTTAACTCTTATTGTTGTCTTTTACTGTCATGAAATTGTGACAGTTTTAACAAATATGTAAGAAACATATTTATTATAAAAGTTACCTGCTGCAGCTTTCACTGGAAAATTGTTACAAAAGGAAATTGAAACTTTAAAGGTTTCATATTTTGTATCTAATAAGGACTTAATAAGCTGCACCATAGGTTCTATAAGTGGTAATGTACTGTAGCTTTGCCCCCAAGATTTGAAAGGAGCAGGCTCATTTCCTGTGCCTCTGCTCTCTAATTACATTACATAATTATATTCCACTTTTCTATCTCTACCTAGGGAAATTAAAACAGTTATGCACATGAAGTTGTAATTGTTCATCCAAACCCTAAAGAGCTGCTTGAAAGGGAAACTTTGAACACTGATGTCCCATTTTGACATTTCGATGCCTGAGAGGCACAAACACAAACGTCGAAAAGCAAGCATAGACCCCCACTGGGTGGCGCTCCAGAGGCCCAGGGCCCCTCTTTGCCTCCTGAGTCAGAAGCTAGTGATGTCACTCACAGCTGGTGACCACCATGATCCATTTGTATTTTGGAAACTTGGTACTTTTAGTTCATTGTGATGGAATGAGCTGAAAGTTGAGACTTTTGATTTTCAGAGTCCAGCCTTCAGGATGGATACGGATGGTTGGAGGTTTCACTTTTTAATCTGGACAAAAGGTGAAAGCACTGAACCTATATAGCACTTTTCCAGTCATACTGACCACTCAACCACTTTACACTAGAGCCACTTTCCTGCTCTCAAACAGGCACACATTGGTACACTGCCACAGAGCAGCAGGCAACCCAGAGGTAAGTGCCTTGCACGTCAACATTTGACAAGGGGAAGCTGAAGTCAACCCTGCAACCTTCTGAATGCAAAATATTCTGTATTTTCCAGGCACATAACACCATTTAATAGTACAATCAATCAATCATTTGAATTTAGCAACTAACTGTAGCTAAGTAACTATGTTACCCTCAGTTGTTGTAAAAAAATATATATGACAGTAGATCCAGATGATATTTGCCATTTGCTCTGATTACTCTGATTCCTAAGAGATTGTTGAGGACCCATTGGGGCTTTTTGCCTGCAACCATTCTCCTCAATAAGATCTGTCCTTTCCTCCAAACAGACGTTGCTTTGGTGTTCTTTATGGTGTAAAATCTGTTTTCTTTGAAATAAACTTGACATTTGTGCGGCTCCTGTACGAACAAACCGAAGCAGCTCTGGTGACCCTCACTGCAGCCGGAAGCTGCATCGTGCAGAGAGGGAGATCAGCTGCTGCTTTCTGCATTCAGAAAAATAAATTCTCTCCCTCCCTTCCTCCTCGCTGGTCTGTGCCGAAGCAGAGCGCAGTCACAGAAACGTGAGCAGAAATCTTACAAACGGTGACAAATACAGAGGCGAAGTGCGGGGGGGGGGAACAGTATTTTCAATTCTGCATTAGTAGAAGCAGAGGGTCTGGTGGGATTTCTGTCTCTGTGGCGATGAAGAGTCCAAACAAAACAAGGCGGCTGCATCTCAAGCTGAGGATGTTTAGTTGGGGTGGTTCTGTAGAGGTTCCACACCACCTGGTGGTTAAGACTGCAATGAAATGTTCACAAAACGTGATGTTAAAGTAAAGAATCAGTGTTGTCATTTTTATTCGATCTCTGTTTCAAACTTTTATTCTCTTTTTTTTTTTTTAGATCTTGACTCCAAAAATTAGAGGCGACACATTGCAAAAGTGTCGCCTCGTAACTCATTTGTTACGTCACACATAACCCCAATGTATCATATAGAGGTTTGATCTGACAGACAAATACAATTAATTAGAAAGAAAAGGAGATATTTCCCAATATCTTTACAGTTCTAAATGCTCAAAGTCATTTGTATTTAGCCCCTTTACAAAATTAGCTGTGTGCTACACAAAGCTAGCCATTAAGTCAATTTGGAGTTTGGAGAAGATGATACTGAGGCGCTAGACATGGTGAAAATTTAACCTTACAAACTAAATACTCAGTTTCTACTGTGCATCGTGAGCTAGCATCGAAAAATCACAATTTTGCAATTGTGGCGTTTCCATTAAATAAGAATTCAAAATCACATATGAATAGGCTTGTTCACGCAATAAAGCTGTTAAAAATCATTGAGGCAATGGCTGTAAACATATTTCAGCTGTGTCTTATTCACGTGCGTTGGAGCAACAAGCCCCGCCTACTTTGGAGAGGTTTTGTGTGGAGCTTTTGGGAAAATTGTAGTCAGCCATTTTACAGAAGAGCTATGAATTCATCACATGTAAGTTTCCACATGTTTTCACGTGTCATGTGACAGAGGTTTCTGATGCCTCATTTTGGGGAGTTTGTTCCACTCTGTGCTGGTCTATCATTTATAGCAGCTCTAAAATTTGTCAGTTTGTGTTTATTATTTGACAGAAACAAATGGTTTAACATGAGGAATACTGTTTCAGTGACACTTTAGAATCCATGAAGTCAATCTCCAGTCAAAACAATGTTTGAAACTCCGACTAGAGTCACATTTAAGTAGCAAAAATTAAAATCTTTTAATTTTTGCAAGTCAAAAATTTAAATTTTTGCAAGTCAAGTCTCAAGTCTCAAGACTTGAGACTTGACTTGGACTTGCGGTCTGAGACTCGAGTCATGTGGCGTCCTTTCCACTGGGACCAACTCAGCGTGGCTCCACTCGGCTCAACGTGTCATTAATGATTTCCATTAGTAACGGTCACGTGATTCTAGACCATTTTCAAAACTTACTTCACTGGGATTTCAAATGGCCGTTTTCATCATGGAATGAAGACTGAAAGCAAGTCTTTATGTGACCTAAAGACTGAAACTGCTGCACATGTTTTACTGCGACAGGTTGAGCTTTCTTATTAGCTAGTTATGTCAGTAGATTGTGGGTTAGAGGTAAACCAGCCGTCGTAGATGTGATGACAACTTGTCTACTTTAGACATTAGAGGCTTGAGACTTTGGTTAGAAGAAATGACTTCTGAACATTTCACATCAAATATGTTTCAACATCAGTGCCATGTTTGCTCAGATATAATATTTTATAGGCAGAGACTCGCACAAACATGGAGAAGCTCAACAATGATGGAAGGCTTTTAGGATCAATTAAGCCTAAACTGTGTCCCAATTTTCATAACCCATAATGATAATTGTTAGTAATGAGTTTTGAGAATGAGCTGACACAAGCATTTAATATGCATTAATTCTCCAGCTACGTGATGATTGATTTGATTAGTACACAGTTATTGCAGAATGGAAAGGGAGAAGCTGCTCACAGCTAATAAGTCTTTGAATTTAATTTGGAGGCCTGAGGAACGCCTTAACCAAAGAGAGAAACTCACACATTTAACTAGCGTATATATTTACATTGAATATTAACACTGTTTATTTGGGTATATATAATCACTAAGAAGGCAATTACCTCTATTTCCTGAGCCTTAGAGGTGCAGTTATTTCACATAACTGTTTGTGTTTACAGACCTGCTTAAGCACTTTATAGTTACAGTTTCCAAATGTTTATTTCGTTTATTTTTTGAACTGAAGAACTTCTGATAAAACATCTGACAAACTGACTCCACTTTCCATCTTTCGTCCACATAAGCAGGTTTTGAATTGGAGTGAGTGCAGCTTCTGGGCTGTTTGGTGCAAGAAAAGCGTAAAACATGCAAAGCCACAACTTTGATGGTAAAATGTTATATAACCAAACAGCTGGATGAGAATGTGCTGCTATGAAAAAGCTAAAGTAAAATGACTGAAGGCATGATGCACCAAAGGACTGGAATAAACTTACAGAAAACCGCAACACTGCCGAAACACTGAGTGCCTTTAAATCCAGACTAAAACCCGCCTGTTTGAGGTGAACTTTTGGAAAATTATAAATGAAACATCAATCAACATTTTGATGTAGAACAACACTTGACAAAATGTAATTTGAACTGTTGACTGTTTCTATGACTTTGTATTTTTTTGTGTTTTTATGATGTAATGCTCCTTGAATGGCCTTGTTGATAAAATTTGCAATACGAATAAACAGATTGATTGATTGATTGATTGATTGATTGATTGATTGATTGATTGATTGATTGATTGATTGAAGTTTATCCTTAGGAATAACTAGTTCTTAACTCAGAGAATGAAATCAATCACAAATTAGTGTGGAGATTCTCCTGTATATTATTGTCTTCTGATGTTTTTTCTCTGCATTTTATCATGGTTAGATATTCAAACCAGGGACTGTTATTTACATATTTAAATCATTTTATCAACAGGAAAGAAAGGTTTGGCCAAAAGCTGATCCATTTAGACTACGTTTGTTAGTTTTATCACTATTAACCCATCATTACCGTTAAGACAGACATGATTTTTCAGTTGTTTTCTTTTTGTTTTTGTTCAGATGACAGCTCACAGTAATACCAATTTAAATGTCAAATACAGAAAGTTGGTGAAAGCTGAATTTGTTTAAAATAAAAACAAGCCTGTTTTTTGATATTTTCACATAAAATAAAAAAATTCTGGTCATCTCTTGTTAACAGATAGTGACCTCCAGAACAGTTGGAGGGGATTTGAGTGCTGCTCTTGTTTCACTGCATCTCTTGTCCAGAAACAAATAAAAAAACAACAATATGAAGAAATTGGAGTTCAGGGTTAAACTTCAGCTTCCTCTTTCCATCCCTAAAGCGCAGTGAGGTTTATAGCGCTTTGTGGAAGTCATCACTGAGAGAAACAAAACTGACCAAAATACAGATTCAAATGATAATCTGAAACTTTAAAGTCCTCCTAAGATTTTAAAACCAGAGAATATTTCAATTGTTAGTTTCAGAGTATTTTGAGTCTCACTGATTTTAACGCCTTTCCCAAAGATTTGAACTGTTGTCTAAAGTCCTCTTGCCAAAAATTCATCCATTACCTACGATTCCTATCAGCTCAAACTTTACCTGTACAGCATTAGAGGCAGAAGTTAACCTGTCCTCTTGTGTAAAGAAGCTGTTGCCGCAAATGTGTTTTCAAGTTGTTTTTGCTGCTTTCAGCACTCGGATCAGAAGACCGACCCGGTTCTAAACGCGAAGCCGACCCAGCGATCGGCAGCTCTTGGAGTTGGATGATGATGTCCTCGACCCACGTCGCACTCTGCAATCGTTCTAACACCAACGTGTCAAAGCCAGCTTCAGCACAACTAATGAATAATGCAGATGAACAAAGCAGGTCCAGCTGAAGTGGTCTTCTGGAGTACAGCAGGTAGCCGGTGATATAACCACATCTCAATTAGTGCCTTAATGGTCCTTGATGGGTGTTTTCTTTCGACGGAAGCTGTGGAGCATCGCAACCTGCATGGCCTTCATAAAAAGAGCGTGTGCTTTTCTGACGTTTACAAACCATCCATCCATTGTTTTACCTGCTCAAGCCCTAAAGGGTTAAAGGGGGTTCAGTGGTCAATAGACGAAGAAGCCCAGGTCCGCCCACAAGGTTCACATCCTCTGGAAAAGTTTGGAACGTGATTCAGGAGTTATCTAGTTCAGGATATGTGTGGAAAAAATAACAAGTTAATGAAAATAAGTTATTTTCAGACATAATTTCCTGTCCTAGCCTTGAATAATAGCTGTGTTTCCGTTGACCAACAATTGAAGTTCAGTAGTTTCAAAGAATGGAGGTTTCCTGCCTTTTACGCGATCCCTATTAATTCTCATCTCTCGCCGGTGCTCTGTTTGGGATTCCTTCCATTGAGCTGGATTTCTCTTGTTGAATTTCAGCCAGGTCAATCAGCGAACAGAAGGAGGAATTGTGGACGATGTTGTTTATTTTCTGAAATGGCCAATCTAGTGACGAGCCGGTCTTTTCAACATCTGTCAAAAATAAATCAATAAATGAACAAAACGTGAAAGTCATGTGGAAGACTCCAGCTGAAGACGACTGATCACACGAACACTCATATCCAGATGACCGTCTGGTCAGACAGACATGAACAGCCCCGTTTGAGCATTAAACAGTGTTGTTGTGTGGATCAATACTGCATCGATTAGCACTTTGATATCATCACCAAACTCAATTGTTCAGTTGTTATCCTCGTCTCCTCTCTGATTCCTCCACTTTTCCTCCTCATTCATGGATCCTAATTGCTCTGTGTTACAAATAAAAATCTATATCAGCATGTTGGTCCCAGTGTTTTCCTGTGATAGTCTGTAACTCATCATGCGGCAGCTGGGGCAGGTTGTGGCCCTTGGAGGGGCCATTTCAGCCCCCAAGGGACAGATTGCTGTTTGCATTCAGTGTTTCATTGCTCCGGCTCACCTGACTTAAGTGACTGGCTCATAAAGCAGACTCCTGCAAAACTTCAAAACACACCGAGGAGATAATTACACTCATAGGTGTAACTGAAGCAGAAACACAACTAAAACACAGACTGAAGGACCGCAGCTCCCCTCCATACCCACTGAACCACAATATGTTTTAATTGATTCAATGTGACAGGCCAACACAAAGTGGAACATTATTGTGAAGTGAACACAACAGGGTGTTTGGTTTCAAGTCAACGTGTTTTCAGCTCCCCTGAATCGACAATTTTTGCATCATGTTCTTCAAATTCATCATGCAAACAGCACAAAGAGAAAGATGCCGCTTTGAAGTTGAAGGCCATCGATCTGGTAGTACAGGAGGGAAATAGAGCCATTGCGCGTAACCTCGGCTTGAACGAATCCATGGTTCGGCGTTCAGATGCAGGGCTGCATCCTTAATAACACATTTATTAAGGATGTATCCCTCTGCTGTGTCCTTGTGGAAAACCGAGAGCAGCTCAGATATCAGATACCAGCGGCTTATAGCCCAGTAGAGCTACATTAACTGTTTTTTTTGTGTTTTTTTTTTAATTGTAGGTGTGGCTTATGGTGAGGTATGCTCTATAGTCCAGAAAATACGGTACTTTCCTAATTTCATTTTGTGCAGTTTTATGGTGAATGGAAACGTAACTACTGTCTTCAGTCAGAGGCCTCTTCTAAAGAATGCCCTTCCTGTCCACAACATTACCATCCAAAACGACTCTGAAGACACTCGGCAATGAGTTACATCAACATTTTGCTTCCCTTTGGGATGGATAAAGTACTTTTCAATCGAAATGTTTTGGACACTGTTCCAAAAAGCTCAGATTTGAGGAGTGTGTGACAACTGACTGTCTACAGATTCTCCCACCTGAGCAGTTGGTCTTTTCAGCTCCTCCAGAATTACATGCAGACCAGAGATGGAATACATCCTGGACAGATCACCAGGCAACAAAGTCACCCGAAACGAGCAGCTCTTCACCCTCACATAGAAGGAAAACTGAGATTCTCTCACATCCATGTTTCACTGTTAAACCAGGGGGGGAAATATCTAAAGGAAATATGGAAATAATGAATTCTGACTTAGTTGTATCCCCTTAATAAAGAACCGTCAAAGATTCACAGAAGGCGTGTGAACCCTCTGAAGAGGGGCCATCTTCTGCAGGTTATGTGCTTATTGCTCCGCCGCTGATGTAATGCTTCGTGGCACTTTGCTTATGAATCATGAGGCAAACTGGAGACTGGCTCCAATACGGGCAAATGCTTTAAAGCTCAATGTCATATCGATGCCCATTGTCTTATCTGTTGCCGTGGTGACAACTCGGCCCCGTTTAAACCAGGAGCCATACGTCTCCTGCTAATGTACCGAGGCGTAATACTGGCTGGATTTATAGTTGTTGGCAGTGCTGTCTCTAACGTAAGTATCTTTCTTCAGCTGCAGGGATCGGAGCCAACATGCATAGCAAAGCTGTACTCTTTAACATTATGCTTCTAGCAGCAAGTTGGTTGTTTGACTGGGTCACAGAAGGTAAAAGAAAAAAATGAATACATCAAATTTGGAATGGTGGCATGAATTTTACTTGAAAGTGAAAGTGTAACCCTTTACTGTTTTGCACAAGGTTCACGAGGAAAGTACGACACAAAGTGACGCAATTTAAGTGAACAGCAGATCTAGTTTGCAATGAATTAGCAGCATCCAAATAAATAAGCAAAATATCAAATTGTGCCCCTTTCACTATAATACTTTTTTTTAATAATCTACATTTTCTGTAGTAAAAAGCAGCTACAGTTCAGTTCTGATGATTGATGACTCTGTTTTTAAGTTAGTGTGTTTAGAAGTCATTTAGTTAAAAGTGAAAAAGGTCACATTGAACTCTGGTTCTGTTCTGCTCTGGATCTCTAGAATCAGAACCGAACATGGAGAAGCAGCATTCAGCTTCTACACGCCACAAATCTGGAACAAACTTCCAGAAACACTGAGTGCCTTTAAATCAAGACAAAAACCCGCCTGTCTGGAAATGGCTTTGATTAATAACCGGAACGTTGATCAATATTTGTTGGCAATTATTCTTGATGGTTTTTGTTCGACCCTTTCAGCAGCTCGCGTTTATGGCTTCCCGTGTTAAACTATAATATTTCTTACACAACACAAAATAAATGAAAACAATAAATGACTTTCACTTTTTGTCTTTATTAAACAGCATAACAGTTTTACTGAGTACTACAAAAGCTTGAAAAATCATGATTTATCGTCATAATTAATAAATGTGAATAAACATCCTGATGAGGCTCGTTTGTCGGACTAAATGTACCTTTTGAAGAGAACAAGACATTAAACATGTTTTTCATGAAGCTCACATTTCTATTTTTACAAATAATTTGTGTTGGTTGGTATGATGTTATATTCTAGTTTTAAATGTCATGTTTTCATCAACTGGAAGTGAAAAATAATAATAATTAACCAAAGTAAAGGCTTTAAGAACCTCCATGTGTTTCACTTTGTGATGAAGTTCCTAAAATTATTTTTCAATAATAATATTCCAATCAATTGAATGTTGCTGGCAAAGGATTTAAAAAAATAAAAAAACTCTCAAAATAATTAGCATTGAACTCAGACACTGTTGTTATTTTGAGTGGCTTACAGTTCATTTTCAACCTTTACCTGCAGTGAAGTTGCTTTCCATTTTTGGTTCCAACTCCAATATCTTTTAGCAATTTAAACATGTCTCCTCGTGTTTTTTCACGTAAAACTGGAAAGTATTTAAGAGTTAACTGAACTGTTTTTGGAGATGATGTGTTGTGAACTTGAGGTACATAAATAATCTAAATTGTACTTTATGTCTCTTGCAGGCTGATATCATCCTTTCAGTGGCAATTTGTTATTAACAGTGACAATCACAGATGGCTTGTTAACACAAAGAAATGTAAATGAAAAACCTTGTGATTATACTGTATTTAAATGATTTCTGATTTAATTAAAATACCAATTCGTGCTTTAAAGCAACATCTAACCAATCAAGGAACCACTTTTTTTTTTTAATTTTGACATTTAGTTTAAATGAGAAAATTAACATGTGCTCTTAAAATTGTACCAAAAGACAAGTGTTTTTGTGTGAACGATTCCCAATCTATTCCCATGGTGCACTTGGTAAACTAGACAATAAATACACATCATTTCACCAATAATTAGTCCAGACATTTGTGATTGTGATGAGAAATTTATCAGCACTATCCAAACCAAGACGTTATAAAACGAAAATCAAATCAGACTTTGACTTAAGTCTGCTGGTAAAGGCAGGAAAACAGAGCAGAGGACAGAAAATGGAAGCAGAGTCACTTTGACGCAACTGATCTAACAGTGTCTTAGTCAAAAGCACGAAGAGAGCGAAGGAAGAACAAAAGGGCTGAAAAGGGACCTGAACATGAAAGGCTGAGTTAAAACTAACTCTTACAAAATTTAGGATGAGCACACAGCTCGACAGCTTTGAAGTGGGTTGACACTTGGCCTCAGAGGAAGGAGAGGGAGACAGTGTTGAAATTCTCTGCAACTATAAACGGGGGGACAGGCAGGTGAGAGAAATGGAAACGCACCAAAAGAGCAATTAAGGGAAGATACAGAGTGAAACGGAAATGGAAACTTTAAACTGAGCTAACTTTGAAAAAAAAAAAAAAAAAGATACAACTATGACATGTTTTTAATACAAAACACTGGAATGAATCTCATTCTCCTCCCTGGGATGATTCTGTTAGCGGTGGGAGGTCTGCTACTATCGCTGATGCTTACTGTCAGTTTTCTCTGATCTTTTGGTTTTCCAAAGCGAGAAGAATCACTCAAATGGGCTTTACAGTCTGATTGGCAGTGACGTAATTTTCTGCACAATTTTCAAGACAGTTAATAAGACAGAGCCTAGGAGAAGATGTTCCACATCACTGATTCTGTTTGTAACATTTATGGACAGTAACGGTTACTGTCCATAATAATAATAATAATAATGGAGGAACTGGGTTGCTGTCAGAGAAAGGAATTCAAATAATTGATTTCAATTCAATCATTCAATTATTTATGCTACAGTTATCTGAATAACTCTTAAAAAGTTATTATGGGTTCGTTGTTTATGTCATGTAACGTTAGCATGCCGTATAATTACTCAGCCTGTTGTTGCCTCTGTTCTATTTTTAACGCCTTTCAAGATGACATGTCTGTTCTTGGTGTTGGATTTTATCAAATAAATTTCCCTCCAAAATGCGACTTATAGTCCGGAAAATATTGTTTAATTGCTATTATTATTACTACTACGAATAGAAATAATAACACATTTTTCCGTCATTCATCTATTAATGTGCAGAAAATCTTTTTGTTCTGTGGGAGGAAGCCGGAGCACCCGGAGAGAACCCACTCATGCACATGGAGAACATACAAACCCCATGCAAAAAGAATAGGCTTAATACAGAATTAAATTAGATTTTAAAAGTTTTAAATTACCCAGGAAAAATGTAGCTGGAGATGTTTCGAATGAAGACCTCGGATTAATTATTAAATTCTGTTGAAGAATAATGACTCTATTATTCTTAATGTGAAGTGGGTATCTGGATCTGTAACAGGATTAATTGACAACTATTATAATCATGTAATTCATTCATCAAAATGCTTATATAAAATTAGAAGACAAAATAACTCCGTATTTTACCAAACATTTTCTAAAATATGTAAAATGCAAAGCTTTAATGAAGTACTTACAATATAAGGCACAAAATCTGAAATGTAAGCCTAATAAAAGACAACGGGATGCAGTGCTTTGCAACACCATCACTAGATAAACAGGTCAGGAAAAAGTTCATTAAGAAAAAAATATGGAGGGAGGGGGAAGTAGTTCAGTTATGCTAGCTTGACTTTGACAAACTTAACATGTAGATGTGTTGTGGAATTCTGTGTGTTTCAGTTCAGTCAGAAAATAAACGGCGACTTTAACACCAATTCTGACAGATCATCAGTAGAGCTGGTGTTTAATTAGCTAATAGCAGCTGCAGCTAATCTACTACAGCAATCACTTATTAACAATCGCAAAATAAACATCAAGCCATAAATACATAAAACTGTAGTGGACTGGATGGCCAGTTTTTTTTTTGTGTGTGGGGATATTATTATTACTATTATTATTTAAAAAACAATAACAATAATAAATTGTAATAACTTTATATTATTACTACTATCAATATCAATAGTAATAATAATGATCAACATAAATAATACTAATTACTATAATTATTCATTATATTGGTAATAATTATTTATTACTACTGTTATTAACAATAATTAATATGTCTCGTGATACTCATTTCAGTATAGAACTTAGCAATATAATAATTACTATATCACAACGTATTATCAAATTGTATAGTAATATAATTTATTAATAATTATACAATATATAATTAATTATATGTTAATTAAATTAATGTATTAATATTGATTAATATATTAATGTTAATATAAGCAGACAAAATATATACTAATACATTATTATCTATAGTAAAATATTAGTATTTTATTACTAAGTACTATAAGTATTTATATTAGTATACACTAATAGTACTAATAGTACATTAGTATATTCATATATATTAGTTTATATCCTAATATATTAGGATATATCCTAATATATATTAGAATATATATTAATATATTAGTATATATTCTAATATATTAGTATATATATATATATGTATATATATACACTGCCTGGCCAAAATAAAAGTCGCCACCTGGATTTATCTAAGCAAATAGGTACAAGCCCCCTATTGGATAATTACTGCATAGGCGATTATCTTTCAGCTGGCAACAAGTTATTTAACCCCAGCTGATGCAATGAGTATCTCCTCATTTCTTAAACAACCATGGCAAAAGACACATCCTGTGGTCGTGGAAAAGACGTTAGTCTGTTCAAGAAGGGTCAAATCATTGGCATGTTCAGTTTGCTAGGGAGCATAAAGATTGGACTCTAGAGGAATGGAAGAGGGTCATGTGGTCTGATGAGTCCAGATTTACCCTGTTCCAGAGTGATGGGCGCATCAGGATAAGAAGAGAGGCAGGTGAAGTGATGCACCCATCATGCCTAGTGCCTACTGTACAAGCCTGTGGGGACAGTGCTATGATCTGGGATTGCTGCAGTTGGTCAGGTCAAGGTTCAGCAACATTGTGTGCCCAAAGAATGAGGTCAGCTGACTATTTGAATATACTGAATGACCAGCTTATTCCATCAATGGATTTTTACTTCCCAAATGGAACGGGCATATTCCAAGATGGCAATGCCAGGATTCATCAGGCTCAAAATGTGAAAGAGTGGTTCAGGGAGCATGAGACATCTTTTCACACATGGATTGGCCACCACAGAGTCCAGACCTTTACCCCATTGAGAATCTTTGGGATGTGCTGGAGAAGGTCAGACTCTCCCATCATCAATACAAGATCTTGGTGAAAAATTAATGCAACGCTGGATGGAAATAAATCTTGTGACACCGCAGAAGCTTATTGAAACAATGCCACAGCGAATGCGGGCTGTAATCAAAGCTAAAGGCGGTCCAACAAAATACTAGAGAGTGTGACCATTTTTTGGTGGCGACTTTTATTTTGGCCAGGCATTGTGTGTATATATAGATATATAAATCTATAAATATAAATTCAGCTGACTGGATAGCTCAATAGATAAGGCATCAGTATATCACCCGAGAGGGCGGGGTTCGAATCCAGTCTGGGTCCTTAGGCAAGACCCTTCAAGCTACTGCCTACCTCATACCATGAGAGATACTAAGTTGCATAACATGCCGGCTCAGACGTCGCCCGGCCAAACAAGGTCTGCGTCAGGTGTTGGGGAACCAGAGCACCTTGATGACAAATGGGCTACTGGAACAAGACGGAAATGGGCGAGAGATGAAAATGTGGATCTGTTGGAATGCTACTACTCAAGTAACCCTAGTCAGAGAGGTTACATGCAAAGACTGGGGAAGGAATGGTTACTTCGACATCCCCAGTCAACACTAAGCGCTAAACAACTAGTAGCTCAGTGTTCCAACATCCGCAAACGGCAACTGCTATCACAACTTGAGATTGACGAGATACAACACAAATGCTACGGCAAAAGGGAGGAACCCGGATGTCAGAACTGTGGGGACTTAACTACAAGTCCCCACCCAGTGAGGGGATACACGGCCCCAGTGAGCGAATCAGAGCTGAACGAGACAGCTGCTGACCTGAGAGAGAGAATCATGACCCGAATGACAACCAGGCCTCCCCGGCGCCAATTACAACGGCTGAGTGAAGTACCATCAGAAAGTCTCATTGAGAATGTGAATGCAGCATTGAGAACAATCCCTACCACTACCATAACAGAAACCAATGAGCTGATCTACAACTCAGCATCAGTGATCCTTGAGATACTTGGCTATAAGAGCAACCATGAGACCCAATACCCACCATGGAAAAGGCGGTTAGAGGCTAAAATCAAGGTAACAAGGAGGGAAGTGAGCCAACTGTCAGAGCTCCACAAGGGTACAATGAAAAGACAAGTACCCAGAAAGTTGCCCATACCTGAAGCACTCGAAACTGCCAAACAGAGACTCCAAGCCTTGGCCAGCCGCCTAAAGAGATACACAAGGGAGAATGAATCCAGAAGGATTAACCGGCTCTTCTCCACTCAACCAGCTAAGGTGTACTCTCAATGGCAGGGTAATAACAACAGAGCAGACCCACCAAGGCTGGAGACTGAACAATACTGGAAAGGCATATGGGAAAGGGATGCATCCCACAACAGCAATGCACAGTGGTTGATCTCTCTACGAGAGGACCATAGCAACCTCCCTGAGCAAGCTCCGGTAACCATCACTGTGACAGATGTCCAAGAAAGAGTCTCAGGTATGAAAAACTGGACAGCACCAGGGCCTGACATGATCCATGCCTACTGGCTAAAGACACTCACTGCCCTCCATGAGCGACTGGCAGGCCAAATGAACCAGCTGCTACAAAGTGGGACTCACCCTGAATGGTTAACTGAAGGGCGGACAATCCTAATCCAGAAGGATCCATCAAAGGGCCCAGTCCCACCCAACTACCGACCAATAACCTGCCTCTCCACAACCTGGAAGCTCATGTCAGGCATCATAGCGGCCAAGATAAGCAAACACATGGATAAACACATGAGCATGGCACAGAAAGGTATCGGTGTAAATAGCAGAGGAGCCAAACACCAACTCCTCGTAGACCGCACAGTTGCCCGAGACTGCAAAACCCGACACACCAACCTGTGCATGGCTTGGATTGATTACAAGAAAGCCTATGACTCAATGCCGCATACTTGGATCATTGAATGCTTACAGATGTATAACATCAACAGGACTCTGAGAGCCTTCATTGCAAACTCAATGAGGCTGTGGAAAACCACCCTTGAAGCCAACTGCAAACCACTTGCACAAGTGTCCATCAAATGTGGCATATATCAAGGAGATGCTCTGTCCCCGCTACTGTTCTGCATAGGCCTGAACCCCCTCAGCCAAATTATCAACAAGACTGGCTACGGATACCGACTCAAAAATGGGGCCAACATCAGTCACCTTCTCTACATGGATGACATCAAGCTGTACGCCAAGAGTGAGCGAGACATCGACTCACTGATCCACACCACCAGGATCTACAGCACGGACATTGGGATGTCATTCGGACTAGAGAAGTGTGGTCGGCTGATCACAAAGAGGGGGAAGGTGATCCGCACAGAAGGGGTCTCACTCCCAGAAGGAACAATAGCAGACATAGAGGACAGTTACAAGTACCTAGGTATACCACAAGCAAATGGCAACTTCGATGAGGCCACAAGGAAAGGAGCCACAGCTAAATACCTCCAACGAATAAGGCAAGTCCTGAGAAGCCAGCTCAATGGCAAGAACAAAATCCGTGCGATAAACAGCTATGCCCTGCCAGTAATCAGATACCCTGCTGGAATAATTAGCTGGCCAAAGGAGGAGATAAAAGCCACAGATATTAAGACTAGAAAGCTACTAACAATGCATGGAGGGTTCCATCCCAAATCCAGCACCCTGAGACTGTACACGAGCCGCAAGGAAGGAGGCAGAGGACTAGTGAGTGTGAGAACCACTGTCCAGGATGAAACAACTAAGATCCATAAATACATCAGGGACAAAGCCTCAACAGACAATGTGCTCAGTGAATGTCTCAGACAACAGGGAACGGAGGTTGAGGGGCCAGAGATACCATCATGGGAGGACAAGCCCCTACATGGGATGTACCACCAGCAAATAACCCAAGTGGCTGATATCAGTAAATCCTACCAATGGCTGGAAAAAGCTGGACTCAAGGACAGCACAGAGGCCCTCATCCTGGCCGCCCAGGAACAGGCCCTAAACACCAGAGCAATAGAGGCCCAGATCTACCACACCAGACAAGACCCAAGGTGTAGGTTGTGCAAGGAGGCCCCTGAGACAGTCCAGCACATAACAGCAGGGTGCAAGATACTGGCAGGGAAAGCGTACATGGAACGACATAACCAAGTGGCGGGCATAGTGTACAGAAACATCTGTGCAGAATATGGACTGGAAACCCCGAGATCAAAGTGGGAAACACCCCCAAAGGTGGTGGAGAACGCCAGAGCTAAGATCCTGTGGGACTTCCAGATCCAGACAGACAGAATGGTAATGGCGAACCAACCAGACATTGTCGTAGTGGATAAACAACAGAGGAAAGCCGTTGTGGTAGATGTAGCAATACCAAGCGATTGCAACATCAGGAAAAAGGAGCACGAGAAACTAGAGAAATATCAGGGCCTCAGGGAGGAACTGGAGAGGGCCTGGAAGGTGAAGACCACAGTGGTGCCTGTGGTCATCGGGGCCCTCGGGGCAGTCACCCCCAAACTGGATCAATGGCTACAACAGATCCCAGGAACAACATCAGACATCTCAGTCCAGAAATGTGCAGTCCTTGGCACAGCCAAGATACTGCGCAGGACCCTCAAGCTCCCAGGCCTCTGGTAGAGGACCCGAGCTCAGAGGATAAGAACCACCCGCGGTGGGTG
>VMRN01000120.1:360966-450705 GCA_010277015.1 Poeciliopsis turrubarensis
ATAGATAGATAGATAGATAGATAGATAGATAGATAGATAGATAGATATGAAAAAGAAAGGCTTAGCCTGGCGGTGGTGCTAGTAAAGCATGGCGGACCGCCAGGCCTATGATACACTGGGGGAAACCTTGATTACTGATGACAAATAAATGAAACATGCATTAAATATACAGAGCTGTGCATGAAAATTATACACGACAAACACTTTAATTTACACCAGATATTGAGATCTAAAGATAAACATCAGAGTAAAACTTCACAAAAGATGTTGACTGGGTGTGTGGGTGTGTTTTGCCATAACCCTGTTAGCTTAGACTCAGGAGTCTTGACACAATAATAGGCCTATTCTCTCCCTAAAGGCCCACAGTCATATGATTATTCAATCATCTAAAGATGGAAACACAGCGAGTCTCTGAGACAGACTGAAAAAACAATCTGTCACTCAGTGTGTTTCATGCACACTATTTGTGGTGATCAATGCTTTTCTAAAATGACCTCAAAAAAGAAAAAGGAAGTCAATTTTCAGGTTCACTTAAAACAAAATGCTTCTTCTGTTCAGATATAAAAATTTGTGCCTCTGTACTGAGGCTTCATGGGAATTATCAGCCCTGTGCTGTTTTAAGATTGTTTAAACTTTCATCATTGCAACAGGTTCAGTGTTTGTCTAGAAAAGTGCTATTTCTATGTAAACTGTAACGTCTAGGTGATCTGTCCATTCCCATCTGTTCTCTGAATGAAAGCATCTCCTTTCACTCAACTGCTGCTCACTGGATACTTTCAGTTTTTCAGATCATCAGACCATTCACTGTAAATTCACACTTCACACTCACTGACTGTCCACAGTGATTAGATCAGGACATCTGCCACCAGCCAACATGCCGCCCTCAGAGTCACCTAAACCCCCTCTCTAAATTACAAGACTCATTTAAAACTTCAGGAAGTTGTCATCACTGCCTCTAGATGCCTAATTGATTTGCTGCCACGTGATTTACGACGTGTTAAACTGTAATTTATGAGGTGTACCTATTAAAGGAACCAGATAAGATGCTCTTTCAGCACGTCCTCCCTAATTTCTGACCGGATACTCCAGCTTCTTCCCACAGTCCTAAAATATCCTTATGTTAGCTGGTCTCTCTAAATTACCCTTTGGTGTAAGTGTGTGTGCATGTGTTTCTCTTGTGTGTCTGTGCATTGTCCTGTAGTGGAATGGTGACCTTTCCATGGTGCATCCTGCATCTCAGCCAAAACCCGATGTGGGTAGTCGGTACCTGCTTAACAGGAATCCTGCAAGGATAAAAAAATATAGACAATAAATGGATGGATGGGTCCTTCACATACTCCCACAAATGTCTGCTAGGCTACGCTTACACAAATCAGCTGTCTGGAAACTGCTTATATTTGTGGATATTGATCAGGTGTAAGCTCCTCCTGTAGTCAACAATACACCTTGAGTTTGCTGTAGTTGTCATGCCAAGATGGCACTGTAATTTTAGCATGTTGCAAAAATATGCATGTGCTATCGACCCTTAGGTGGAAGCTGTGCAGACGGCAATTAATTAGATTGCCTCATTGAATTAACCAATCGATAAACCAAGTGTTCATGTAACAAATATATTCTTTATCAGATGTCGTGTTAAATTGTACAGGTTAAACAGCACAATCCTATCCGTCATTGTTTCTGTGTCTTCTCTGCCCATAAATGCGTAGAGTAAACCCTGCAGCTGTGAGTTCTGTGCATGTGTGTTTTCACTCTTGCAGGTACTTCACACCTCCATAGTCTGTAAAAGTTTCACTCTGAGGCCTGGTTTCAAAACCAATGATCAGAGGCTCCGATCACTGGAGACATGTAAATATTACGGTTTCACTGGAAACTGGCTTGGTGTGAACGTGGCCTTAATGGTGAGTGAAAACACCTTTCATGGGGCGGTGCGTGGTGTAGCAGTACAGCGAGCGACCCATATTTGGAGGCTATTAGTCCTCAACCCAGCCATCCAGGGACTGATTCCCATCCATGGAATCTGTGCTGCATGTCTTTCCCCTTTCTATGTCTGCCCCTGTACTGTCCTGAATACTGCAAATAAATACCACTAGTGACACAAAAACTTTCCTCAACACATTTTCTTTTACTAAACTTTAGAAATTGTAATTTAAAAAAAAAAACACTTTGACGAACAAATCCCTATTGGTGCATCGAAAAGCTGGAAGTATCTGATATGAAATGATTGATGACACTCTCAGCGGCTTTGTCAGTTTTCATCTTCTACAGTCTGCTTGAGATTTTTGAGCTGCTGGTTTATTTTTTTTTTTTTTCTGTGACAATGAGTGTACATATTCAACAGAATTTATGCAGCACACATTTAATCAATGGTTGTGTGAATGTGCTGATTTTCATGTCATCTTTTGAAATAGAGCTCTTCCTGCTGCCAGAAGCTTGCGGTGCATGCTTACCATCTTTATTTTGCCAAAGCATAAAAAATGAATGGGGTTCTGACGGTGATATTCATATGAGGATACGCACACGTGCCGAGTCTGAGTGCGTGCCACACACACATTGTTTCACCCACGTCAGCATGCAACCTCTTATGCATTCAAGCATGTCTCTGAGTGTTGGCGTCACAGACTGTTTGTCAGCATAATAAATGACCAACCAATTAATTAGGAATGATGCCCGAACCATTGGAGACAGCTGCGAGAAAAGTCAAAAGTTCAAAAGAGGTAATGCTTCAATTAAAACATTCATTAAGACTACCCAGCTTACTCCGTCAGCTGTGACAAATGACTTGCTGCTGCTGGTTTGCTCCAACACACAAACACACCAGTTTGTGTCCTGCGTTCTTGTCAGGACAAGAAAGCACACTGACTCACGGTGGACATAGCAACACAATATCTAAACATAAACATCTGAACCCAACTCTTACATTTTTGCTTCCTTTTTGTAATCATTTATCAAAATTTTTCTTTGTCTCAAGTCAGAAAATCATTTGGAAAATCTCCTGAATCTAGTCTGAATCTGATTGGGAAATTTGGTTGCTTCTGATCTACCATGATGTTCACCCCTATAACAAGGGTAGGTGCAGTATCAACCTGTTTACTTGCCCTTCTATGTCATTCAATCAGTAACAAACATAGTACTCCACAACCTCTGTCAGTTAAAATGTTGCAGGATTGGTCTGTTATTGCAATCTAGAGATTGCTAAAGTTAGCTATTTTCTGCATCAGAAAGAAACTGATGCAGAAATTAAGCATTCACACAGTAAGAAAAAAAGTTACTCATTGTAAAATATTTTTAAAAACTACCAGAACTTACTGAATTAGGTCATTAACCAAGTTTCTGTATTTGACCACTGTCCAGTAAACCTTGCATATGTCATGATTTCTGCTCTCCTGCTCACAACTCCTTCCATTCTTGACGGATTGCAGATTCCTCCCAGCTTTTTCTACAGGCTCAGTTATAATGAAAAAGGCATACATTTGCTTGTTTCGAGAGGAACTGTGTGCTCTTCAGTCTTTGTGGGTTTTTTGCATCTCTGACTTTGTTCAATGTTTCTCAATGCATATAGAAAAGCACACAAAATTCTGAGTGGTGAGAAGTAAATTCCAGACTGTAGCAGTCGGGAGTGATTGTCATATCATCTCCCACAGACACCTTATCAGTCTGTGGGAGATGATATGACTGATATGAGTCTGTCTCCATGAGAACTCCTGTTTTTTGATAATATAGATGTTAATAAGGTACAAAATAACAAATGCATACAAAAATACACAAACCCTGACTCACTATGATTCAGAATGGATGAACAGACAGCCAATCAGTCATCACAGGACCCAACAGTCCCCGTGTGCATCTAAAGTGCAGGAACGAAGGTATGCACTTTAGATGCATAACTTATGCATCTAAAGTGCCTAACTTATATTGTAAACTGTCTGAAACTTGGCAAATAAATGACTCAATACTGATGTCGCAGCTGCGGACGACCTCTGTGTTTTATTAGGCACTTTGTCATTTTGCAGGGAAATTGTTTTGTTTGTTCTCCGGTGATCTCAGAACCAGAATGATGTTTTCTGTAAATTTCTATTTGAAGAGTGGAGTCATAAATGATGAGATCCACAGGACCAGATAAGTTGTACAACAACAAGGTTTTTCTGAAGATGTGCTTACATCAGACAAAACACAAAGAAAATTAGTCGGCAAAGGGGTGACCATGACGCTACACGACACCAATAAGCAAACAGTTCTTGTCAGTGATTTCAATCTTTATGTCAGACACAACAATCTCTGAAGTAATGCTATCTGTCTGTTTTGTCAAGAGGCATTTTATCAACACCAGAAACCCACTGGAGTCCCTGAAAACCACTTCCCTCCAATGATTGTCGGGTAAATTGAGCATTTTGTTTAACAAAAATGAGGGGAGCACTTTATGCTGCAAAGAGTGGAAGAGACTCCATTACACAAGATATACTTGGAAAACAGACTTTCTTTTTTTATCTTTGGCACAAAAAGTAATGGAATTTATGCTTAGTCAATTATTTTACTATAAAAATGCATATGGGCAATATAGGTAGTATTAATAATAAAATTGGCCGGCTGCAACTTGTACATTGTAAGGAAAATCCAATTCTGGGTTGAAAGCAGGAAAAACTTAGTAAATCATCTTTGTCAATTCAAAACTACTTGTTTTGCCATTGACCCTTGTTATTTCTGTTTGTTTGTTTGCTTCAATTATATGTTTTAAGTCCCCAGATAGTGTGTAGAAAAAGAGGGAAGCAACAACAGCACACAATCTGGGACGAATGTTCAGGCAAACAGTCAGTGCTGCATATAGCAGATGATTAAAGTTGAAGGATATATTAGCAACTCGACAATTCAATCATTCAGAAAACAGAGGTTTTATTAGTGAGTGGAGGAAACCTACACAACTACAATAGTTTTCACAGTCTTCTGATGCCAGTCACCAACTTGGTCACACACTGCTGTGGGATGGCATCCCATTCTTCAACTAGCAATTGCCGCAAGTAAGCCGATATGTTTGTGTGGGTCACTGTATGCCACTCCCAAACCTGATGAACACCACTCTTTGAGGGCCAGTGATGACACGCTGGAGGATAGAGTCTGGTTCCAGTAACAGGAGACATAAAATTTTTTTAGAATCTCATCTCAGTGTCTTTCTGCATTGAGATTGCCTAAAACAAGGAGAAGTCTTGTTTTTTTAGGCTTATGCTGCCCCACATCACCACCTTCTGCACCAAAAGCTACCTGTCAATGACAGATTCTGGTGATGGGCACACTTACCAATTCTACCCTGCTGCTTATCCCATCAATTCAGGTTCCTTGCAAGCATAGCACTATGTGAAAGGGGGAAAAAATGGACCAAATCTGAATTTCCTCATCTGTTTGTGCTCGGCTAATGACATTTGATCACTTGAACATCCTCAGTTCATGGAAGATATGCATGGCCCACCACTGCCCATACCACCGAAGACCAGTAGGATCATTCAGTCTTTGAAGGACGTAATTCTGAAACAGAATTTCACAACCAAACAGCATAGCAATGTTTATCTTTATTGGTTGGACCTGGTTTTAGTCCATTGTTGAGGTTCACTAGGGTTGGGTGAGATGACTGAGACCTGGATGGAAATGGATGTTTCCTGAAAAACACCTTTGTGCTATCAATCTAGTCTGAAATAACTTTAAAAAATAATAATGATTAAAAGCCCAAAATGCCTCTCAGTAAGGTTGTTTCTTTTCATTGCCTTTTAAACTGACCCAGTTAGAACGAAGGCCACAACATCACACAGTCCTGACGGGGAAATTTTGTACTTACTTGATTTGAGCAGAGAAGTTTCTGGCCTCATTCATCTTACAAATCCAAGCACATAAAAGGTGAATTTCCCATTTAGGTATTAATTAAAATTAAGTCATCTACTCAGTCATCTGTGACATATTGCTCAGTTAGCACTGTGCTCTCTTTGAGGTATTCTCCCGCGGTTCCCTGACTCATCATGTGTTGCTGTATGCAAGGTAGACTTAGGGGAATTCCTGCTTCCAACTCTTTGATTTTCAATCTCCTCTTCTTTTTTTTTTTGAGAAAAGAGCTCAATATTCCCTTCAAGGACACTCTGCTGTGTGATTTGGACTTATCTATCTAATTATATCTTGGTTATATTCAGAGAAGATGAGTCAGTTTTAACCGTTGTTGGAAGTGCAGCTTGAAGCAGAACGCCAAGTTTGAGTAAAAAAAGTTTTTAAAGTGTCTCACACTTGGTTAGTTTCAGTTCTGAATAATATTTTGAGGTTTATATAGACCTCAAGAGCATTACCTTAGTTTTTTTTTTCAATTGCTTTGGTGCATTTTTCACACATTTCACAACAAACAGCAAAACAAAGTTAAGGGGTGTTCAAAGTGCAGCCCAGGGGCCAAATGTGACTCATTTTGCGTGGCCCCCTCAAATGCAGTTTAAAAATGACAAAGTGGTTCATAAAGCTGGAGACTTTTTGTTTTCAAGTAGTGCAACGTCATTACAAATAAAAATCTTGATTTGTTGCAATAGAAAGTATTGTTCTTTTAATAACCACACCGTTTGCTTTCTCTATATTTTCTCAATAAAAAGAAAAACACACATTTTGTATTTCTTTTGATTTTTACTCAAAAGCAAAAATATTTTTTCACCCAGATCTGCTTTTAATTAATTTATTACTTCGCTAAATACACCACAAATGATAAAAAAATGACCCAAATTCTCTTACCCCACTAAGTCCAGAAAGATTTCTGCAAATTGGATATCTTTCTTTTAATAGTGCAAATGTGCCAACTTCTTTCACATTTACACATCTCATTCTTACATAAAAATCTACTTCATTTATTGAATTAAATTATGGCATGCTTAATTTGTTGTTGAGCAGGTCATTCTTTGTGATTTTCAGTTGTTTCAGAAATAATGACAAATACTTCTGACTTGACAATTTTGGTCCATCTGACAAAAAGTTTGGACACAAATGGCCCAGTTGATAACCTAAAAATCGTGTCACTTGCATGTTTGAGAACAAGATGGTCGAACGGCTTTGTCATGTTTTCATTACAGCAATGATGGGTTGTAAGCCTACAGCACTTTATCAATAAAAAGAAAGTCAGATCTTTGTGAAAATGAGGATTACTGTTTTAGTCAAATCTTACATCTAGTGCTTGCAGTGATTTATTGGACAGTAATGCTGGTGCGGAAGAATAGATTTCAGCAATAGAAATAAAAAACAAAAAACAGACATTCGCACCGCTCCAGCACTAGAATTTGAAACAAAACCAATAGGAGAAAAGCACTAATCAATAATCCACCAAGAACTAATATCAGCACATATAATTATGCAATTTGATATAGATAAAGGTTTTGATACCAAGTTTTGGTGGTTTTATTGGTGGTATCAAACTTAGTGTATTTCACAAAACTACAAGAATCATGTGATCAAAAACCAGATGTTACTACTGGTGGAAAAGACGAAGAAGACAACACTTGGCTGTCACTTGGTCGCTGGTTAATGGAGCATCATGTTTCTTAATGACTATCGCATGAACAAACTTATTTTTGAGTGATTTTAATTTGCAGCCAGGTTTTGCACACATTAGTTGTGGAAACGCTGCTGATGCATCAGTCACTCATATCTTGGACCACTTCTCTTCTCCAGTGTTCCTCTAAGCAATTGGTTCAATCAGCCTGAACTCCATGAGGTTTCAGAAAGCAGAACCAAAAGCTAAATTAAAATCCTCCACCAGGTACATTTTTAGATTTCACATCTTGTTTCATCTTTTTTTTTTTTTTTTCCTTTCCTTGGACTGCTGCTGCTCTGTTGATGTTACCATGGTTGCTGCTTATTAATCACCAACATGACAAAGACAAATTCTCATGTTAAAACGGTTTAAGAAGCAGACATCTGGAAAAACAGTGTGAGCGTGGGTAATTAAGAAGAAGGCTGGGTTAATGCGTGCTCCTGTGAGACGGCACAGACCTGTGTGCGTGTCTGTGTGTATCCACTCTTTTATGACCAACTCTGGCTTGTTTCTTTTTTCTTTTCTTTTTTTTTTCCCAAATTGATTTAAATTATAAGTGCATCTGTTACGTGCTGGCGTCCGCTGAGCTTTGATTACTGGAAGCTAGCAGGCAGATACAAATGAGGTGAAGGCATAAAGGAAGGTCTGCTGAATGAGTTGCTTGCTTACGGAGTCTGAACAGGACTGCTGTAATTAGGGAGAGAAGATGTTAGAAAACAAACAATTTGCAAAAGAAAAGGACGTTTTTAGGAGTAAAAGTATTCATAATTGTTCATTAACTGGCATTAATTAACTTGAGGTTTCTTTTCAGGATTGAAAATATGAATTGTTTCAGAACAAAAAGGTGATGAATAAATAGTATAAAAAAAGTAGTAAACATGAGAATTAAGTTGCTTTATGATTGCTAATGCCTACTGATCTGTAAAAATCCCAATCAGACTTGAAATTTTCAGCATGTATGATTGAAGACACACAAGAAGATAAAGCTCAGAAAAAAAAACCATCCAGTGTGCAAACTGACCTGTGTAAATGTGACAAAGCTCTACTGCATGTGTGGCGTCGCTAAAACGATGCCAGTGGCAGGTAAGCTGTGGAGATATTTTTCCAATCTGTTGTAGAGGAATGCAGCAGAAATGTTTTACCCCAGAGAATCCCTTTGAGATTAAACCCAGATGTTTGCATTCGCTGCCTGAAAAGCAGAGTTCTCGTAAATTTTACTCAAGTAAGAGCAGAACTGCTAAAAACATATTTTTAATCAAGTAAAAGTAAAACATATGACTTGGAGAGTAGAAAAGTGTTTGGTGAAAAACAGACGCTTGAGGAATCAGTAACTGATCCAATTATCAGTCATTTCATTTTTAAAATTTACATAATCAGACGGACCAAAATTTGAAGTTACATGGACATTTTGTTATTTTAAGAACCACATAATTCATATAAATAACAAAAACAGACAAATCAGTTCCTTTCAATGTAAAACTTGTGAAACTTGAACAAAAACTGTGCCTTTGTGCTGAATTTTTGGTTAAAACATGGTTTTTCATTCAGTGGATAGAGAATGCACAAATATTAATCAAGGAAGATTTTGGGTGTTTACGCTAACATTCTTTTTACTTAGTGCTTTTGGAAGATTCACTGTGTCCCATTCACTTCTAACATTCATTTTTCTGCAGTACAGTAGTCCTTCAGAGACTTTATAACCTCGTTACAGTGACTATTTCCCTCATTGTCTCTATTATTAAAAAATCTGGTTTAAAGCTACTCATATCACCTTTTGGGAAATCTGATTTTGTTTATTTCTCCGCTGCCGTTCCCTGGATGCCTCACATTCGTTTCATGGCAGAAATCCTCAGAGGAAAACTCTGAACATCCTTTATTTTAAACATTCCCGGTAAAAACTGAACTCAGGGTTCTTCCATGTACTGTTACTGGTGGGATCCTTTGTGTCCCCGATGTTTTAGAAAAATCCTTTATTATTAGAAAATATTATGCATCTAATTCTAATAAAAGCACCTGTTTGCCTTATATTCTAAACATAGTTTTATGAAAATCCCAGTTGTTTAAATTGTAAGTAGAGGTCAGTTTTTTAAGTATAAAGGGTAACTGGATTTTTTTTTTTTCCTTCCATGAATCTCCAAAAATCACAGTGTGTCAATATACTTGACTTTAAATAGTTAGATTTGATATTGATAAGTATTTTTTGGGAGTTTTGTTGACAATCAGATTAGTTTTGCATAAATATGAGGTCACAGCACTGTCACCGTAAAAACCCATTTGTACAAAAGGGATACTTTTTAAAGTTCTCTTATATTTCTCTTTTATTTACCGATAGTCACACTCTTCTAGTTAATTATGATGAACAGAGCTTTCAACTTGATAGTGATGGGAAATGCTTTCTTAATGGACTGCCTCTTCCTCATAAAGGAATCTTTAACTCTTTTGTGCCTAATAATAAAATCATTACGACGCTTGAATGAAAGTAGCTTTATTGTTTATTTGGCACCACGGAGATGCAGAGATTAAAACAGAAGTGAGCGGAAATCAGATACAACCACATAAAGTGAACAAAGCAAAGAACCGGTAAGTTTGTTTTTGGAACTTTTACAGTGAAGTTGTTCATAATAGCTCACCTGCCTGTAGAGTTCATGTTCTTTGCTTGGGAGCGTATTTTTCCTTGAGCTGCTGGTTTTCCACTTGTTGGTGAGGCCAGAATGTCTTTAGCACTCAATATCAATATCTTCACAGCAACTTGAAGATATTATAGCAACTAACAAATTTACAAGAGGTTAACCTGGTATGTTTGCTGCTGTTTTGATCACTTAAGTAGCATTTATGTTTCTACTTGAAGATACAGTCTCAGGTTTTATTTACTATTTGAGATACGAAATCTTTCTACTACAAGTAGGAGAAGAGTTACTGCTGATAACGTTATAAAACATCCTGGAAATAATCTGAGCCAACGTTAAAGTGCAAACTGTCAGGACACATATGATCTTTTAAATTTGTTTACCAGGAGTATGTTGAGAAATGTCTCTTTGCCATTTAATTTTTAGCAACACCAAATGCCTAAATCACCAAAACTAAAAATAATGACACAATGTGTATATATTAATACAGAGGAATAGTGATAGGTGATTTTTCTTGTGACAGGAATGTCACCAGGAGTTTCCCCCCTGAAAATTGGGCTATTTTTTCCAAACCCGTGGATTCATTACAGCCATTACCCAGCACCGCCATCCTTGTAATACATCATGGTTATACAGTTGTGTGTACATAGGAAGCCATATTTATATCCTTCACTCTGACGCCCTGTCATGTTCGCATGAGATATTAAAATGAAATTTAGAGCTTGTGTCTAAAATAATAGGATTAAACACAAACCCTCCCACAGACAACAGCAGGGCAAAGGAAACACATGCAGGTTAGAACAGTGGCGTTATTGTTCTTTATACATTTATTTGAAAATTTTACATGAATAGTTATAAACTAATCGAAAATTTTGATTACACGAAACTAAAAATTGTTTTTTTTTTTTTTGTTTTTTTTTTAAAGTACATATTTATACGTCAGATTTCTTCCCATAAGTAATCTCCTGACGTCTGATGGAATGTCAGGAGATTATTACATGATGCAGCACTGAACAGAAAATGTCCTCATGGGTTTTTGTTATCAAAACCAATTTACGAAAATATGACATTTAGCACTTATTTATTTAGTTAGTTTACTATTTTTATGGCTTATTTAATGAGATGTGACCAACCTGTAACTTTCTTATGTTGAGCTACAAGTACAAGCAGTTGATGATGTCACTTCAATCTCTAAATAAAATGTTCATGTTGGTATAAGATTCAGCTTGGAATGGACATCCCGATATGAATCAATACTTCAGTACGATTAGTAAATATTTTACCCACAGTAGATTTGGTTGTGAACATTTTCACATTTTGCCCCATTAAAGCCATAAACCTCAGTGTGTTTTTTTGCGATAACTGCTACAGTAGTGTATAATTCTGAAGGGGCATAAAAATTATATATATATTTTTTAAAAGAGGTTTCATCAACCTTCCAGAATCAGTATTTTGACTGGAATGTGTCTCCATTCTTTGAAAAACATCTTGAGTTCACTTGGACTTAAGTGAGTTAACAAATTCTAACACATAAATATCATTGAAGAGAACACATTATTTTGAAGTTCTTGCTGTGTGTTCAGTAATTTAGCTGCAAGGAGAATCTCTAGAGAAGTCTTAATTATTTTTGCAACATTTCACAGTTATTTCCTCAGTACTCTATCCGTCTGTCACATAACTCGGACCAGAATCCTTGTTTCTGATAAAAATAAATAGATAAAAGTTTTTGCAATGAACTAAAACTTCTCTGTCAATCCACTTTTGGGTCGGAACCGCCCGGTGTTTCAAATTTCACCTGATCACGTTGTTACACGTCTGTCGTTTCAGCCTCAAGCTGCTGCCAATAGACAGACCAGGAGTCCAGGTTCAGCCAGTCACCTCAGTGGTTTCCAGTTCATCATTCACCTTTTTTCCTGCTCTGTCTCTCTTTTTTTTTTCTTTTAGTCTGAGCGAGAGCAGAGGCAGAGAGCAGATAAGAGAGAGGAGAAATAAAACGAGGCCACAAGGAGAAAAAAAAACCCACTAGAGCCTGACAAAGAGAAGAGAGCAAAGCCTCCTTCAGCAGGTACAAGACATATTTATGCTGAAGACGAGGTGAAAAATGATGTCTGGGAGGGATGTGTACCAGAAGAAGAGAATTAGTCTAATGACATATTGCCAGCTATGGCTGACTTGAGTGTTTTTTTTTTTTAAAGTTTGTTGAATGAACAAGGCAAAGTTTCAAAACATCTCTTGCAAAATCATATTTATATCTTAAGTATTTCAACACTTGGCATTTTGTAAAACTTCCTGTTTGAAAACCAGTTTTACAATGAAAATTTATGAACCGTCTTTGCCAGTCTAGAAGGGTTTTTTTTCTTCCTTCTGGCAGAAACAAAGCTATATGTGCTGTCAGAAACTTGATGGCTTTAAGCCATTTCAGTTTCAGCTAAAGTACCTAGCAGGTTAAAGGCTAGGCAGACCCCCTAAAAGAACTAAAAACAACAGACCCTTTGGGCTCTGGAGGTTTTATACTTCGTGTCACCTGCAGTTATATTAGACTGCAGAAGGATGAACGAACCTCACATCTCAACCACTAATAGCTGAAGACAAGCAGGAGGATGGATGGATCTGCTCAGAATTAATTTTATTATACTCAGCAGAAATACTTTGTTGTATTTATATCTAATATCTAATTTATTGAACTCATTGAACAGGAATCATCCAGCCTCCCACATTGCTTAGTTTAAACGATTCATTAGTTCCCTCTTTCCAGACCTCCACCACCCGCCTGCGGATCGTCCTAGCGCTTTGCATCCAATGACGTGAGTTTTTTTCAAAACTGCCTTGCTTCCATTTATTTTTGTGATTTCAATTTGCAGAATTCTGTCATTAATGTAGAAGCAGATATTGACTTTATTTCTCATTTCTTTGTGAATTTCCTTAGACTGGTGCATGATGTGTTGTTCGTCTGATGCCTCCCAGCCCACTTTGTCAGATTGTTTGGTTTAATTAGTAAAATTCTAGTACAATGAGGTTAATTATTGGCAAATCCTCATTAAAAATGTTAGTGTGTTCATAAGCATTTTTCCTCTTTATTTATTTCCATCATTTGAAAACTGCTTTTATTATTTTTATTTTATGCGCTAGGAAATCTTTCTCTGACGTAAACCTTTGTGTGTCTGGAACATTTCTAATCTTTAAGAGGACTTATAGGGAATGATGCAATGAATATAATTACCTTCCCATTGATGCAATGAATATAATTACCTTGCCATTGGCTGGAAAGATGATATGGTGAAAAGCCAGACCTGATTGTGGAGGTTTGCATTCACATCATGGAAGAAAAAGTTACCCCCATTATTTAAATCTTTCAGGACTTTAGCTGGTGAAATTGGTGGCAGTGACAGTGAAGGCAGTTATATCAGTTGTAACAGAAGGTTACTTTAAAAAGTAACCTTCTGCTGTTCATTATCTCTTTCATTATGATATTTGTTTTAAACAATGAAATAAAGATAATTTTATTACTGGTGGAACATTTCTGGGATATGAACAGCTTTGTTATTGCACCTACCTTGAGATCAATGCAAAAAGTTTCTCATTTTATTTTCTTGTCATGCCTAAATTGTTTCAGTGTTTCTTTGGTAAGTGATTACTTGTGTTTGTTTATTTGAAAAACCCCAGAGGGGAATTATGCTGAAGGTTTTTATAATTCAAAGCAGAACTGAACAAAGTTTTATCAGTCAGGAATAATTGTGCAATATCACCATCAGCCCACAGGACAGAAACACAACATATGAAGTCAAAATGGTTCTTTAGAACAGTCCTAATATTAAATCGTATCTTTTAGAACACTCCTACATTCCGAGCTAAGTGGAACATTCAAAAGTATCAGTTGTGGCTCAAACGCGATTGGTTAAAGGTCCAATCCTTTAGCCAAGGATTGGACCGCTGCATTAATCATGCAGCACATATAATAATGAGAACTGCTGCGTCCAGCAGCACATCATCACTTTATGATACGCTCAAATGACTGATACAGATAATGGAGAAATGAATGAAATTATCATTGCTGGATTTTTTCACACACATTAGACGTCTAATTGTGATGTAGTATTCTTCTAAGCTTGTGGTTTTTAAATCTCACATTGAAGTGAATGCTGTGTAAAGTTTCCTTCACTTAAGAGTTTTTCCCATTTGATTCCTCTGGAAGAAAATAGATTTATAAGAAAAAAAACCCTTTTCTGTCCTGTCTGGAGCCAGAGGCCACATGCAGAGGATGAGACGGACTGCATACACACCGCAGAACATCACTATGACGATCTGGAAGATGATCCAGTCATTGGGGAACCCCGGAAATATCACTGGATCTGACGGAGGGTGTGAAGCACAGGAATTAAAAGTGATAACAGGAGGATAATTATAATGCTAATTATTATGGACATCATGTTGGCTGTTAAAGATAATTGAGGAGGACAGAAGGGCAAAGACTGGAGGTGACAGCAGTTACCCTGGGGTTAGACATTGGTGATGACAATGAAACAGATGTTGCAAAAGAAAAAAAAGATAGAAGAGACATGAATGTTGTTTTATTCAGGTTAGAGAGAAGAAATGAATGTTCAGATAAAGTGGAAAAGGTTCAATAGTAAACCTCAAAAAATGAATTTATACCTTGGACTCAATGGCCTGATTGCTCTCAAGCAGTTCAGCTTGAGAGCAATTATATTCAACTTCAAACTTGTTTTGCACCAAATGTCTCCAAGGCCTTTCAGTTCACACAGGGTACAAAGAAAACCTTCTTACCAAGGTGGTTAGTGAGGAGTCAGGTTCTGGTTGTGCTAGAGGTTTCCTCCTGTTAAAGAGGACTTTTTCCTCTCCATTGTTGCTGCATGCATGCTCAGTGTGATGGACAAGTGTAAACTCAACGACTTGGTGCAAGCGACTGTCTGCTGTCGCTGTCTGGAGGAGTGAATGCTACGATTATCGTTGCTGTCTCTTCAAATTAATTTGAGTAAGGAATTGAGCTAAACGCAATGTTTGATCAATTAGAATGTATGTGTGACTGAACTGGAACCACTCAAGACCACATGTTGCTGTGAATCGGCACTATTGAAATGAACTGAAATGAATTCACAGAGGTGCTGAACACCAATGCACTCTGTGTTTTTCTACATTTTATTATGAAAACAGTACTTTTTCATTTTACATCTCATTCACACATTTTTGTTGTCACACATATTCAACTCTAATTTAACCGACTGAAGTTGACAAAGTTTTAAAAAAAGTTTAAGAGGTATGAATACTTTTGCATGACAGTGTAGCCACAAAAATCTAAAAGTCAGAGAATTTACTATGTTGCTACATTTTGTCATTGAAGTCATCATAAGCAACCAGGCATTTTAGCTGTATGTGTTTGGAAAGAGAATAATAGAAGTGGTTTGGGTTTTTTGACTAAATGTGAACAAGTGACAGTAGTTCAGTCCTGAATTGTCATTAACTTTTTATATTTGGAAATTGTTAGATTAGAAAAAATAGATAACAAAAAAACTAGCATATTTTCTTGACTACAACCCAAAATAAACATTTGTAACAGTTAGCCTGCTTCAGAAATCAACTTTTAAAATCTAAAAATATCAGACAAACTAAAGGCATTTTAGAGGTGACACAGTCACTGGGATTTTCTGTCCCCTGTGTATTATGTACCGTGCATTATTTGACCATCTGCTACAAATATGATAATCCCGGTTACCATTGTGTTTTCTGCTGCTTATCGTTAGCGCGTCATTTTGTGAGGACGCCTTTTCATGCAGAATTCCATTAAAATGCGTCGCACAGAAACAAAACAATCTGTTGGATATGATGTGCCGTGTTTTCCCTTGTCATCACGACTCGGAGTCAAAATTGCAGGCAAGACCTCTGCAATGTGTCTCAATAGTGTTTCAGGTGGTCAGTTCATCAGTTTACATGTTCGCCTGATTATCCAGCAGCCCAGTCCGGTGGAAACATCTGGGACCTTTTACCAACATCCAAACCATCTGGCTTGGCTCGGCCGAAACACTGTTCCTCTCTGGCTTTAATAGAGCTACTTTTGGATTTATCAGTAATGGTTCATTTAAACTGTGATGACATGGAGCTTCACAGCAGTACTGTTTGACATAAACTCAGTGTTTTTGGTAAACGTGAATAAGAAAGAACAATAATAAGATGATGGTGAAACAGGAAGCAATATTCCATCAACATTTTGTTTGTTTCACTTGCTGCTGTCATATAGAAGCAAGTGAACTATACCAGGCCAGAGTGAGTGAGAGAAACCAGAGACTGAAAATAGATTTTCTTCATTCAGACATGAGCATTTAATGTGTCGGTTTTTCTCTCAAAACATCAACTGCTGTTTTACAAATGAGTAAATCTTTACAAAACTGGGACATTTGTTGCATTCTCAGCTGCTTTCATAATAACCAAACGCTTACATAAAAACCTCCAATGACAGTGAGCACAACTTTCTTCGTTATGAAATGTAACGTAATAAATACCGTAATCAAACTCTAGCCTGTTGGTATGGAACGTCAGACACGGTTAGTTTGTGAAGGTGTGAATGCTTAATTGAATTCTGATCTACCTACGAACCTTGGCCTCGGTTTGGTTGAAGTAAACTTTGGTGTGTTCCAAATTATGCGAATGCACAGAGCATTCTGGGCAAACACAACCAAAACAAATGGGCAAGTCGAGTGCTAGTGGGAGAAATAGTTTGTGGTCTTTTAACGATGACAGAAGAGAAAACCTACAACCACTAAAATCTGGCGCTACTCCATTTTAATTTACTTTTCATAAAGAAGAAAGTTGTACTGAGTGTCTTGTTCAGAGGTTTTGGTGTCGTTTTCTTCAGTGCCTCCTGGAGCAGTGCCACCACAGGTGTCGGAAAGGGTTTGGTTGCTTTGACGCAGTCCAGTGTAAAAGGTGAACTGCAACAACTGAAATGTAACAAACGTGGCAATTTTGATGTATTTGCTGTTTTCTTGCTTCCCTGGTTCAAACTGCTATCCAATATGGCAGAGCAAAAATAAGTGTTGCTATGTGGATCATGAAGTGCACAACCACTTATCACCTGTCAGTCCATACAGCTTTGATTATTGGGTAAAAAATAAATCTGGGCTCCTAAGAGTTGCAAGTTGTTGCAGAAAGTAATTGAAATTAATGGTGGAAACAAGTGAAAGTTGAAGGTCTCCTTGAACTTTCCATCCATCAGCCAGAATCCACTGTTACATAAAGATGGAACTTCTTCAATAGTCAAAAGTTTCATTCTAGCTCATGATCTCAGCTTTTACAGCAGGAAACAGTTCTGGACTGGAACTGTCATGAGGAACTCTATGCATGTTAATGTGTACAAGTGAAGCATGACGTTCCGGCAAGCCAACACTAGAACTGATATGTCAGCGTGTGAACAGAAGATGATTTCAGTTGGAGCCTCCTGGTTGCACCAGCTAATAGCATTATTTTCATGGTGTGTGGGAACGCTCATTACTTCCCAAAGGTGCTCATGATGGCCTTATGGTGATGCAGCAGCCGTTCAGTTTTCATTTACAAAGAAAAGAATGTGCCAGTCTGCCATACTTTCTCATTATCATGCTCAGCTCAGCTGTGCTGATAGATTTAACTCATGGGATTCACTTCAACAGGTAAAAGATTTTCATTATTTTAAAGTAAATCCCTTTTCCATATAAAAGTGTATAATGTAAAGCTGCTGTCGCTATCATAAGGTGAGAGCCGAGGCACAGACACCCACTCAAATAAGACATTTTGAAGGTTTTATGACGAAAAAGATACTTACACGTCTTCAACAGAACATCATGGAGGAAGGACAAAAATGACTATATATATATATATATATATATATATATATATATATAATTGTTATTTTGAAAAATAACTAATTTAATGTATTAATGTATGCAACTTAATATCTTAAAGTAAGATATTACTTTTAAGATATTAATATCTCAAGATATAATAATTTCCAAGTCTTTTGGTAGGAGTTTGAAATGAGCAAGACTTCATTAAAAAGAAAATAAACAGTTGAAGTAAAAAGTCTATTAAAATATTGTATTCTGTCACTTTAAGAACGAACAATATTATGTAGTTTGTATGTAAAGTACTGCTCAACACGAGGTGTGAAAGACTACATGATTTTGGTTGTTCTGCCTAAGCTCAGTTGCTATTGGGTGACTATACTTTTCCTGAATTCTGATTGGCTGGAGGGCGGGACTAACCGGAGTACCGCGAGAGAACAGGAGAAACGACGAGGATACTCGGTGGAGTCTGCAGGAACTTTTGTGAGCCGTTTTGGTGGAAAACCGACTAAAAAGTGCAACAACTTAGCTGTGCAGTAGCGCCAAGGGACAGCGGACGGACCGGGGAAGAAGCGAGCGAGCTTCTTCCCCGAGCGAGCGAGCGATTTAGCACCTTCTAAAGGTGCTCAATGCTAAATGCTCTGTGGAGGGAGAGACCAGCTTCGCCTTCGTTGGGGCTGATGTTTTTTGGATTTGGCTGCGGTTTCCTCGGCCTTTACCGAGAAAGGCGCGGATTAACTGACTGTTTTTGGAGAGACGAGCCGTCAGGATGTCATATAAACCCGTCACTGTGGATTGAGGACCAGTGGTGAGTGTCGTCAGTACCAGTTTGATAAATAAATACTCTACCTTTATAAAGTCTCATTGTTTCTGGGTCAGATATAGGAAATTTACTAAATTTAATTCTTTGTGACAAAACAGTACCTGGTGGTTCATGGGAAACGTAGTGAAACCAGTTTCTTGGGGCGTAACATCAAATAACTAGAACCCAGAGCGCTAAATCAGATATGAAGTATACATTTCTCTGGTGCGTCATCACTGTTTTTGTACAGTAGGTGTCTGTCGCGCGTGCAGCAAACAGGGCTGGTGTGAATCCAGCCTAAGCCTCCAGGAATCATGGCTCACTTCCTGTTTCAGCTTCATTATCAAACCACAGTCCACGTCACTCAACAGTCTATTTATTCTGCAGAGTTTGGCTAGCAAGCTGCTGATCCTCTCAAATTCCATCGATTCCCAATAAATGCTCCAACATTTCTTGGATAGTTACCTGAGATTTGGCAAACGCAAGAGGAAACACGTAATTCTCCAACACAAAGAAATTCATTAGCAGAGAAGTCATCAGCTTCCAGCAGTCTGGAAAAGGCTCTAAACTCCACTGAGCCACAGAAAGACACGGATCAGGTGAAGATTTCCTGGCCTGCCATCAAACCCCCCCAAAAAACAGACAAAGCACACACAGGATGTGTAAGGTAGAAAACATTTTTATAGAACTGTAAAATATGTGAATTTAAGTTTCTTTATTTGAATCTGTTATCACCAAGTTTTTAGAGCTTCAGGCGAGTAAGTCTCCCATGTCAGGGATATTTTTCTTATCCAGCATTAGGACAGTCTCTGGTGTCAGTGCAGACGTCCAATTCAAATTAAAGCCACTGCGTCACCCAGAGCAACAGTGTGGCTCAGTCATGTGGAATATTAGTTTTTATACAATAATGGAATTTGATTTTACAAAAAAAGTGTTTGTTTTTTTTCCAGACACATTGTTCCTGTCATTTTTTCCATCTTTAGTTTGACTTTTTTATCAAACTAAAGATGAAAAGATGAAATGTTTGGTACGTCTTTTGACTAAAATGATTAAAAGGCCAAATCTGGGCGCCAGCGTGGAGTCAGTGGAAACGTATAAAAAGCCGTACGATGCTTCCTGTTATGTGGGATTTACACCCGTCGTTGGAATTTTCAGTGTTTTGTTCACGCCTTCGATAATGCTCAGTGCTCTACTTAGACATGTTCCTTGATTTACCCATGATGCACCTGGTTTTACCGAAGCCGAGGTGTGTGTGAATGACCAGATTTTAGGATTTAGTTTTGTGTTTGAATGTTTTTTTTATGTGCACTGAGAAACAAAAGGTGTGTTTATTGATGACATGTCCAAACTGTTTTGGCATGACTGCTGAAAATGTCAAGTTGAAACTAATTATAGTAGCAAAAACTATTTGTCCTCTTTCTATTGACCTGCTACACATACAATAAACTGACACAATTAAATAAACAAAGTAATCTCTACGGACCAGGGAAATTATTGAGTTTAAAGGGGCAGTTTTACGTATTTGTTTCCTTTTTATTAAAAATGCTATATAACAATTATGAGTTAAAAGAATTTAAATATCTCTTTAAAAATTTGTTCCTTCTGAAACTCCGCCTTCAGGTAGATATGACAAAATGGCTCCTCTATTAACTTTTTTCAACATTTCTACCAGTGTTGCATGGAGAACCAGCTCCTATGAGTTAGCTGGATCAGCACCACGTGTTTGCTAATTCCTGCTGGCTAGTCTGAAGGATCTGAGCAGAGGAATTGCAGGAGAGAAGTGCTCTTTGACATATTTCTGCCCCTTTAAACAAACGAAAAAGATTTTATTTCTGTTTTTTTTTTTTTTATTTTGAATTTTTCAGGTGGATGATCGTTCTCTAGATTCAATTTTGGTGGATTTTTTTCAGCTACAAGAACAAAATATGGCTCAATTTAGTTTTATGTTTGCTAGGTTTATGAGATGGATGTGCCCAAATCTGCATTAACTACATTAAATTGAAAGCAAAAACCTGGAGTTACAACTTACCTCTTCCATTTAAAGATTTTTATTATATTTTTTTTATTTTTTTTAAAGGCCTGCCATCCGTGGAAAATTCAAACTTATACTGGTGTTGAATTGTGGACGTCTCTGCGGTAAATGAATTGTGGATTTCTGTGGTACATGTTGGTGGTTCAGAGAAACTGTTTGTTTTGGTGCAAAGCAGTGGAAGAGAAACCTAACCGGCTGACTGATTAGCAAGTTTACCATTGGGCGGAGCGCCTGAACGCATCGCTGCTTCTGTAAATTAACCACGTGACTGAATGAACTCATGCTCCGAACAAATTACACAGCAGAGTCCCAGACAGCAGAGAAACAGGCTGTGCTCCTGGCAGATATCATTATTCGCTGTTTTTTTTTTTTTTTTTTCCTCCCTTCTGTTTATTATTTTTAATTTAACATTTTCTGACTTAATATGAAATTGAGACATGCTGCAATCTGTCCACGCCGTTGACGGGGTAATGTGCTGCAACAGTCGAGATGTTCCAGGTGAAAAGGGATGATGGAGGTGAATGGCGTTCCTCCTCAGCCCCTGCCTGCTGAGTGTTTAGATTGACCTTATTTCTGTCTGATTGACACAGCAGCTGGGTGCGTAATTGACTGTCTGAGAGCTTGATTTGGGGGATTGAGTGATTGGCATTTGACTGTGGAGCCTAACTGACAGATGGGGAAATAAACAACAGCAGATAAGTTTTAGGTTATATGAAATTCATTTAGAGCACTTCCTGGTATTTAAAACTTTACATTAAAAGTTGTATTCCTGTGCCACTCTATTAAAATATTCAAAAACAAATAGTAATGTCAGAAATGTTGACTTTTTTTAGTTGAGCACACTTTTTTTTTTCTCAGATTTGTCAGATTTGTTGACTTTAATCAACTCTAGTTTGTTAGTCCAGAAAATCTGTTGTTTTGGGGGAGATGTGATAAGTCTCGGTTTGGTTGAAGTAAACTCTGGTGCAGTTTGAATGCTAAGTGAACCAGAGAGTGCTCCAAAAGCAGCAAGAAGACTACAGCGCAGGGCATTCAGGGTAAATACAACTGAAATAAACACACTGGTCTAGCATCAGCGAGAGAAATGGTTCAAAACAAAACTCCTTCAATTGCTAAAATCTGATGCTACTGCATTTTTGCTTACAATTTGTCATAAGATAATTGCTCTCAGTCTTCCTCAGAGGTTTTCAGGTCATTTCCTTCAGCGGTTCTTGGTGCAGGGCCTCCACAGGCGAGGAGCTGAACAGGTTTGGTTTATTTGACTCACTGCAGTGTGAAAGAGAACAGTGACAGCTGAAAGTGTAACAAATGTACAACGTTATAATTTTGGTTCTTAATCAAACCAAGTTTACCTGACTTCCAGGTGTGAAAACACCCGGGGCCTCATGCATAAAAGAGTGCGCAGTTTTCACACTGATATTTGGCGTACGGAAAAATTTAGAAAAGTGCGCCACACAAAAAAATCAGATGCATAAAGCCGTGTGCACGTGGCAAGTGGCCACACATCTGTCCTTTATAAATCCTAATTTGGATGAAATAGAGAAGCTGATGGTCCGCCCTGTTGTCTCCATAAATACAAATGTAAATTAGTATAAATACCCAGAATTCTTAACACCACGTGAAGCAATAACCATGGCAACGTCCTTGTTCGAAGCAGCATATGTATTTATTATAATAATAATAATTATAATTATATATTTTATTTAAAAGGTGTTTTGAGGACGCATAATGTCATCTCACAAAAATAAAAATACATATTAAAGAAAAAAAAATCCTAATTAAAAAAATTAAAGTAGATCCTGCAAATGCCTGTTACAACAGTTGCAGGTTCAACTGGGATTTAAAGACTGACTGCGTGTCAGAGTCCTTTGAGTGGGAATGTGGACATTTATTCTCAATACCAGAATGCTTTATGTCCTTAAGACACATTCACAAAGCAGGCGGCTCCACTGAAAGATGACTGCAGCTGGACCGGTACCGGTACCGCACGGCTCTTTTGCTCAGAGCTCCAGGATGATCAGTCTGGATTAATCTAAACGCTCATAAACCATCATCAACATTTCCCTGCTGATCAATATGATCTCTGATCAATTGCTCCCTTTGAATCCATTGGCGATGTTCTCCATCTGAGCCAAAGCTCCACAGGTACTGTCTCACCTTTGCGCATCTACTTATGTACATGTAATTGTACATAATAATCAAACCTGTTGATTATTTTTAATCAGCAGGTTTGAGTTAATCTGCTGATCTAACCCTGTTCTCTTCTTTTAGTGAGAATGAAATGACCCCATAGATGCATTTCGTGCACTTCGGCGCACAGACTAATGTTTTACATCTTTATGAGACAAAAACTGAGAAAAAGTATTATTTACATTCAAATGATGTTTTCACATATTTTTATTTTTATTCATTTGTCTGCATGTACTGTTATTGTCTGAGGATAAATGCTGAGGATAAATGCGGTTCAGTTTCATCATTAACGTTTAAACAATAAAATATTAAAATCACAAACATCAGGTTTGATGCTTCTTGGTCTAAATAACAGAATGCCATCAGATTTCAGTGTATTTAGGTGAGTTTTGACGCAAAGTTCAATTTTAAACATGCTGACTTGTGCGTAAAACATGGCGCCGCACATTTTATGTGCGCATTCACACTTCATGCATGAGGCCCCAGAAGGTCCAGATTTTTCCTTGTCAGTTTCAAAAGCTGTTATTGTTGTCCTAATTCCACAAACCACTAAAAACTCACAAGTTTCTTTTTTGTACTAAAACTCTTACTGTGTATTATTTGAATGGCTAGCTCAAATAAGACATTATTTGAGTCTTGGTTTCCTTGGAGACACACTTAATGACAGCGACAGCAGCTTTACAAGACTTTAGTCAACATCTCCAACTTGTGCTTTCTTTATAACCTAATCATTTTTCCTCAGTTTAGTTTATTTTGCCCATGTCCATGTAAAAGACAAAAGATAATCTTACTGTGAGTTTCACACATTTAGACTGTCCGTCATCAACAGCTGCCAGTCAGTTCTGCTGGTCACTGTGGGTTTAATATTAAAGTATTAAATGAGCTTTAAATGAAAGTTGATCGTCGCTCGACTAATTTTATGGCCTTTTGTGATTCTTTGAACTCTAATTGTATCGTACTTTAACTATAAATATCCTTAAATAGCAATGAACCGTGATGATCATAGTAGCTTATAGACTACAGTTATTAAATCTGCTTGTTCCCAAAACGTTAAGATCCTATTACCACCTCCTAATACCGCTTGACATTTGATGAATTGCTTCTATATTTCGGCTCTAACAACTACATGCTACCCTTTCTATGCCCCCACCCCTCCACACACACGCACACACACGCGCACCCACGCACACACACACACACACACACACCTCCAACTGTGTGAAGCAATTTTTCTGAAGCAATCTAATTAATTCTTTTGAGTCTCTGTGAGTGAAATCAATGCTAGGAAAGGAACTGCGAGCGGTTGAAAGAATAATTCATTTAACCAAAGTATTGTCTGCAGGCTATGGCCCTGCTAATAGCAGTGAGTGCAGTGGAAATGGAGGGCAGCACATGAACAGCTTGCAGTAGTGGCTGCTGTGTTGTTTGTTGTTAAATTATAAAAAAAAAAAAAGGCATCGTTTGTTAACTGGATGTTAACGACGCAAAATTTGGATAATCTAACAAATACCCCAGGCTGTGACGCGTTGTTGGTGGATGTTTGCATTACAGATGGTCAAACACAGATCAGTTTTTTTTTTTGTTGTTTATTTCTGTCTCTGAACCGTTTTGGATGGAAGCAAAACGACAGCTGGCATTGTTCCTGCTGTCATTTAAGAAATCTGTCAACATTAAAAGTGTTTTTTTTTTCTTTTTTTCTTTTATGAACAGGCAAAGCAGCAACGCTCCACTAATCTGGCGTTTGTTTTTTTCCTAATCGGTTCCTGTGTTTGTGAAGACGATGACGCTGAGCTACGAGTTCTGGCACAGAGACAAGGAAATGAGGCGTGGCAGCAATACGGCTGAGACTCCTTGTCAGTTGGTAACTCTGTCTCTCTCACACATGCACACGCATCCACACACACACCCACACACAAACTCAACACACATGCAGGACTGGATGTTTACGACATTTACTACACATTTTCAAGACAGAATTTTAGAATTTTACTCTTAAACTACTGGAGCTCTTTGGCTTTTTCTATTTATTTTGAAATATAAAAAAATTATAATGATGGAAAAATGGATGGATGGATGGATGGATAGATAAAATGATGGTTGAATCAGAGGAATTACCAAATGGATAGATGGAAGAAATTATGGCGAGATGAAAGATTAATTGGTTGGAAGGATCTAAAAACACTGAAAACATTGTCGCCCTCTCCTCTGCTGTTCCTAGTTTCCGTGGGAACCGGCGTCATTGCATGGCCTGGGGTTCTGGTCTCGCTCAGTGTGTGTTGGGCTTCATGCGGCCCCTCCAGATGCTGCTGCAGGAATCGCCGAGGCGTCCTGGCCCCAGAGACGAGCGCAGCGACACAGACGGCTCCATGTTCTATGTGAACACACACACACACACCTACACATACACACCCACGCAGGCAACGGCAGCCGCACTAAACAAAACCCAAAGTAACGAAGGAGAGAAAGATATGAGATAAAACTGACAGCTGTCTCACACACACGCGCACACACACACACACCCACACACACACAAAGCCTCATCCCAAAGGAAAGTGCAATTTACACACCATTTCCTAACCCTCCCGACGGGAAAGTATCATTTTCCAGCGCATAATAAACAGCGGAGTGGCATGGAGACGGCAATAACACTTATTGAATAGAACTCCCATGGCTGCAGGGCTGAGCTCAGCTGTCTCTCACATGCTCTCCCACTCGCCTGTCTGGCTGTATTTAGAAGGCATATCAGGGGAGAGAGTCTGCTGGCCGGCAAGGCATGCATTATATATTTACACGTTGGAATACGCACAAAGAAACGTTACGAGGCGAGGCAGCCTTTTAGATGGAAATGTCACCTTGCTGGGGGAATCACAGCAGCAGCGCTCGTTTACTGTTGCATTTAAAAAAAGAAATCAGATTTTTTTTTTAAGTTGTTTGCTGCTTGTCAGATGTGATGGGGGAGGCTGCGGGAGGGGTGGAGGGCGGCAGATAGGCAATCAAAAAGACGGAATTGATTGTTATAAATGGCCGATGTGGAGAATAGCAAGCAGCTCCAAATGGGTCTGTGAAGCGCACATCTCTGACAGAGAACACACAATTGATCACAGTCGGCAATCACCGCCTCTAACAGACGACTGCATCCCCTGTGACTGTGAACAAGTCTTAATTACTGTAAAAAGAGCTTTAGAGGGAACAGGAGGCCTGACACCATGACAAACGCATGACCATAAATTGTTCCTGTAATTATCGTGATAAACGATATTGTTGCTTTGGGACAGTTTTTAAATCATATCTTGATGATGGGACAGTAATAGGCATTGGTGTTTTATGATTAAATATTGATATTTGGTAACTAACACTTTACACTGGAACTGGAATGTATTATAAATAAAAAACAAACAACCAAAACCATAAATGAAATAGAATTTGGTGTTTCTGTAAACAAAGTTTCTCCTCACAGTTATTCATCAAGCTCATGGCACAAATTTGGCTTGAATATTCAGTAAAGCTAAAGCTAATTGTTGTTGCATTTGTTCCAAAGACATTGACACTCAAACAGTTGGTAAAGTTAACTCCTGCAGCACTAACTTGTACATCTAGCATATTTACTTTTTTGATCCTCAGTATCATAACGTGTTGTTTTGACTGTCCCAGTGGGATTTTTCTGTAGTTAGGTGTTAGATGTTCCTTCAGCGGTTTACCATGTTGCTGTTGACGGGGCTGCTGTGATTTCTCCACCAAAGTGACATTTCCAGCCAACAGGCTGCATTGTCTCGTAACGTAAAAGGTTTTGTTTGAACCACTTTTTTTTTTTTTTTTTTTTTTTGCCATTTTCAACCGATGCCGTTTGCTTTTACACTGCACTTCTTTGAAAATCCTCCTCTCTCCTGTGGTGGCGCTGTGCCAAGAAACACAGAAACAAACATGAAGACCTCTGAAGAAGACATTGAGCTCAACTTCCTTCTTCGCAAAATGTAAACAAAAATGAAGCAACATCAGAGTTCAGAGGTTGTAGGAGTTCTCTTTTGTCTTCGGTTAAAAAAAAAACAAAAAAACACTACAAGTCATTTCTCCCGCTAGTGCGAGGTGGACGTTTGTTTTGGTTGTACTTACCCAGAATTCCCAGTGCTATAGCCCCTATATCTGGAGCGTATAATGCCCCAGTGTACTTGAATACTATGTTAATGTTCTCATTAACATAAGGACATTAACATAGCATAGCATGACACCAAATTCAAAATGGCTTTTACTCCATTTTGTTTAATTTGGTGTCACTCTTTAAATTTCACCCCACTAAACGCGGCGCTGCATTAGTTCCACATTAAATATTCTGCATGTGTTCAGATATAAACCTCAGCTGTATCTGCATCCCAAACCATTTTATTTTGAACATGAATACGTGTAACGTTACACTCATAATACTCTACTCTTGTTGAAGTGTTCAATATGAACCTCTTCATGTTTTTCTGTCACAAGGTATTGATTTTTAGTTTTTGAAAAGACTTCTTTGAAAACTTGAACCGCTTTTCATTCAGTCCATAACTCACAAAAATGTTTTACCCAAAACAGAGATCACGGTGTTAGAAAGGAAGTAAAATGCTTCTGAAAAGCTGTTTTCCCAAACACACAGTCACAAAGCACTGTACATGCTGAGAAGAAAAGGAACAAAACTAATGCAATCGATAAAAGTCGGAGGAAAAAGCCTGCTTAAAGAAAAAAGTTTTTCCTGATATATATATTTTTTCATAGTCATCTTCAGAGTCAGCTAAACAAAGATGTAATGGAAAATGGAGCCATAGTCGTAGTGCCACCGATTGAAAGGCTCTGACCTGAGCCTGGTTTTTAATTTTGTATGGGGAACAACAAGTTCAGAGTCTTTAATCAAACTCTACAAGCAGCAGTGTGTTTAGTGAGAAGGCAGCGTTGACATTTTGGAGAATCAAAGTCGCTTTTGAGCTTTAAAATAAACTGGAATCTCATTTTATTAGTTTCTTTTTTTACACTGAATGAAAATAAAAACGAGCAGAACTTTTAGGAGTTTAACATTCTGAGGACAATGACATTAATTTACAACGATCAAATTGGATTTCTTTTGCATGACATCTTTGAAAAATTAAACTTGCGTTGTCTTATCGTTAAAAAAACTAACTAAATGAAAAAAATAAAATAAACAGGTTTATCTTGTCTGGTTGATGGGATGTTCTCATAATTTTTAGGGCAGTTTTTGTTAGACTAGAAGAACTCCCCCTCATTTGTTCACACAGCACGTAATTGTGACAAAGAGCAGATTTTTGTTTTTGTTTTTCTCAGATGCGACCAATACTAGACTTTTTTTTTTTTTTACAGAAATTTGACTCAATTCCAAATAACAGCTGAAAATAATTATAATTATGAACTTATGGAAAAAGTCTGTGTCTGTTAGTGTTTTCATTTCCTTTCGCTTCCTTCCTGACCTTGTGATGAAACTGTTGGCTCTAAGTCCCTTTAAAATCGATCCATTAACAACTCCATCCATTATTACTTCCATAAACATCAAAAAGCTCTTTAGTGTCACCTTAAGAATGCTAAAAGAAACGTGTTTCCATGGTTGCATACTTGTATGTTAGGAAACCCAGTTTCTCTGGTTCCCCTTGTTAAGCCCCAGTTTCTTCCCCTCCAGCTTGTGCCTTATTTTAATGAAGTGCTTAATTAAGTTTTTGTGGCCTTGTGCCACTTGAGAGCAGGTGGTTGAGGGGTGCTGAGGCACTCCACTCTGGGTCAAGGACATGTGGGATTTCAATTGGAGCCAGGAATCAAAATGCCACTAGCCAGAAAACACGGCACTGACATGACAATGGGATGCAAATACACAGCATGGAGGCACGGAGTGAGGCATGGACAGCTTTGAAGTCAGTGATACTTAACAGTGATCTGGATATATTGGATCATTCCATTTTAGTGCATGTTTTTTTTTGTTGTTGTTGTTGCTTTAATCCTGGAGAGGAGCAGAGAAAATAATGTATTTTTTTTTTTTTTTTTTACATGTAAAGGTTCTAAGCAAAATGTCAGAAACAGATGTAAGAAAAAAAGCTAGTCAAAGATCAATACCTATGGAAAACTGGGAAATCAATTCAGTAATTGCTATGACATCATCAGTGTTATCACTTTGTCTTGTTTTTACCTGTTTTTTGAAATTGTTATTCTCTTATTACTAATAGAAAGCACATTGGTTCAGTAGTCACTGTTGTAAAATCCAAATCAATATTGATTGAACAAGGATTGGCAACAATATTTGGCTTATGTAATTAATAATGATTATGATTATGAATTCTGACGAATAATTTATTATCAGTGTAAAAGACTGCTTATTATTTGCATTTTTTTTTCTCCTTGACTCCTCATTGCGACCTGTTCAATATACAAAACAAAATTCCTCTGCAATAATTTGATCCGTCCCGTTTGTGATGCTGCCGGTCGTCAAGTGGGGGATTGAGAGAGACGTGTTTCATCAGAACGAGTGTGTTTGTAGTGGGCGGCATTGTGAGAGGTGTCCATGTAACAATGGATTAGTATCTGAGGGGATTAACAGATTAATATGAACTGTATGACCAAGGCGCAATATTTACCATCTGCTGAAACAGCCATATCAAACAGTGCTGGGTAATCTGATCTGGTTTATCTAGTGTGCAAACAGCTAAACCCCTCTGGACTCTGAAACCCACAAGCAAACTAGAAAGAGTTTGAGTATTTGGTGCTGGCCTGTGCTTGACAATAATAGTCTTCCAGTACTTTGCCTTCAAAATGATATCCTACAGGGTTAATTAACACAGGTAATGTAAACGCCAAATTCTCTGAATATATGAATATAAACCTTGTGACAAACCCAACAAAAAGAGTTTATTTTTTTGGACAGTAAGGCAAAGTTCAAATCAAACTTAAAACTTGATTTACTTAAGTCAAGCAAAACATAGCAGTTTTAGGAGAACGGGTGGAGCAAGCCTGAGACTGCAGATTGGTTCATACCAGTACCAGTACAGATTAACACAACAAACATTGCATGAGGTTAATATTAAATCATTCTCCATAACAATTTAAGAATTGTTTTTATTTATTGACATGATGATCAGCCTTCAATGTCATTTCAGAAGGCAACATTTTTCAAAAGGAAATTGCAAAATTGTCATGTTTCTTTATTTAAGCAGCTAATGAACCAAAGACCACACCAGAGGCGTCTTAACTTGGATTAACGAGGAACAACTCATATGGTCCAAAGTTCTATTCTAAAATGAAAATAAGCTTAAAGTCCAGTGTGAAGATTCAACTGGCCGTGATGATTTGGGGTTTTGTGTCACCTTGGCAACGGTGTGGATGGTGGAGACTTGCTGGTTTGAGTCCCTGCTCTGTCTGTCTCACTCGTGTCATTGAGCAAAACATGTCGCCTGCCTTGGCTGCTGCTGGGGGTAAGGGGGAGCACGGCTACAATCCAGCATCTTGCCACCATCAGTGTGTGTGAATGGGTGAATAACTATTCTTCCTGCATTAGCTAAATATAGCGTGAAGCACTACATTTAGTGCTTTACGCTAAATGAGTCCTCTGGGCTTGTTACTGTGTGACCTCACTCAGAACGAATGGATTACTGTCAAGGATGACAGACTCCATAACAATCCAGATAACCAAAAGGTCGCTACCATAGCAACTTGACTGTTTTAATTGATCTTCTTGAATGTTCAAATTATCTGTTTTTCATTAACTGTTAGCTATGATCACTTAAAGTAACTGAAATGAACCTTTGAGCTTCTGTGTAGTAAAGGTATTTAATATACAAATTAAACTTCTTAAAATTAAATATAAGAAACACAAGTTTCTGTCAAAGTTTATACTTCTGGCATTTGATTTTTCAAGAAAATGTAGGGAAAAAATGCATCTTGTCGGCAATTGATAGTAATCTGACTGCTCACAATAACGAATTAGGATTAGTATTTTCAGTTCCTAGATAGAAGTCAGCAATGGCATTAGAGAAGTAATAGTCAGCTGTGATTCACCCCTATTTATTGTGTCTGCTGGGTTTAAATACATAAAGTGTAACTGTTTCTTTCAAATTCTCCCTTGATTCCTTGGCCGTTCTCATTGACTCGTGCCCAAATAGCCGTCGCTCATGCAACAATGACAAGATCACTCTGAAAGGGAAACTAAAACTGTCTGTGTTATTCACTCAGAATAAAACCCCATCAACACTGAAATGAGCTTCCTGTGGATTATGATGGCAGTGGAATCAATTCTGTGCCAGAGACAGAATAACAAGGCAGAGTATAAGATCCAGGGTGACAAAGCAGTCAACGCAAACTGGAGGACTAAGCCTGGGATTTGGCCCCTGGCCACGGAGTAGTCCAATTCATCCCCAAAGACACAGCAGAGTCTGCCTCTGCAGCCTATGGATGGAGAATTAGGGGAATTTTTGGATCCTGTTTAACACCGACTCATTGACTTTGACATAAACACAAACACAACAAGGTATGCAGTCAGAATCAGGTCTGTCATCTTTTCTATTTCCTTGATTTATTAGCTGATTGCATTTTTGGACAGACTTACAGTGAAACCAGAGTGGGTGGAATGAAACGGTATTAAAAACAGTAAGGCTGTTGTTGTAAGTCTTAGACCACTTTAATCAAATTCTGATTTGTTTGTCTCAAAAGTCCTGTTCATTTGCAGAGGTGTGAATGTGCAATCAAATGTTGATCCAGACCAAAAAAGCTAACTCTGGTCTGCCGCAGTGAACTGCGGTGTGGTTTGAATGAATATGTGGATGCTAGCAGACCAGAGAGACCGCTCCAAAATCAGGAAATGGACAATATCATTCTGGGTAAATAGAACTAAGACAACTGAGTGTAGCACCAGAGAGAGATATGGATCATGGTCTTTTTAGCAGAGACAAAAGAGAAATCCAACAACCACTAAAATTTGATGCCACTTCATGTGTTGTTTACAATTTAAGAAGAAGGAAGTAGTGCTCAGTGTCTTCTTTGTGTTGTTTTCTTCAATGATACTTGGTGCAGCGCCATCACAGGTGAGGCGCTGTGATGGCGCCTCACCTGATTTGACCAAAGGATTTGACCAAATCTTTTGATTTGGTCAAATCAAAAGATTTGACCAAATTTGACCATTTGGTGTGAAAGAGAAACGCAGCATCTGAAAATGTAACAAATGTTCCCATTGTGGCCCACAATCGAACTGAGTCTATTGGACACTAAGTCCAATAGACTTAGTGAAAACACTCTAAGACCACTCATCCATTGTCTATGCCCACTTATCCTTGCAAGGTCGCAAGGGACTGGTGCTTATGCCTAATTGGACAAGAGCCAGGGTACAACTTAGACAGTCTGCCAGTCCATCACATCAAATAATATCTTCCACAAAAAAGTCATAAAAGTGCTTGACATACCTCTCCATGACCGTGTCAAACTCCAGGCCTGGAGGGCCACTGCCCTGCAACTTCTAGATGAGCTTCTGCTGCACCACACCTAAACAGAATAATCAGGTCATTAAGGCTCTGGAGAACTGATCTACACAAGGAGGAGGTAATTAAGCCGTTTCATTCCAGTGTTTTGTACCTGTGGCACATCTAAAAACCGCAGGACACCGACCCTTGAGGACTGGAGTTTGACACCCCTGGTCTATATTTGACCTCATGCACACTTCTGTTCAAACTGATTTTAGCTAATCTGCTAAAAACAGGCCTAACTACAGCACCAAAGGGGAGATGAAGCAGTGGTTTATCCTGAGTTCAGTCAAAGGAGTAGAAAAGAACTGAAATGAAAGCAGTTATTTCTCACCAGAATATCAACAGTCTTTGTATCCTTGTCCCTCAGAAACATGTTTACATTGGGAAAGCAGAAAATCTTTCTACTTGCTTCTCTAAAACAAATCGTGTTGTTCTTCAGCTTCGTCTCATTTTCTTATCCTGCTTAGTTTTCAGTGCCACTCTGACTCCAACCAGAGAGCACCAATCTGAGCTGCATTCAGACTAGTGCAGAGGTCATTAGCAAACCCTGGTGTCCAGGCACGATATCAGCATCTACACCGCTTTGGTGCTGTGCGGACACTAGAGCAGACTACGAATTAGGAACTGGGATTTAGAGTTAATTTAATTTCATCCAGGGTCATAATCTCACATATTTTCATGGAGGTCAACTGACCCAAATAGAGAGCAGAATCAATTTAAATACAGTGCAATACAACTATTATTTGTTGATTATTGCAGTCTATTAAAATTAATGAACTTACAGAGAATTTGGGCCTTTTTGAATAATTCATTGAACACAACAAGAAGAAACTCAAATGCCAGAGTTTGTGTATAAAATGGAGGTAGAAACTGGTGAAGAAGAAAAACTCAGATTATTGAAACTAATTGAAATTTGATGCTATTTGAAGAAAAGCCATATATCTTACTGTAATTATGAACGCATAAATAAAGAGACCAAAAGGCTGAATATCCCAGCTTGAAACTAGTCATCAGATCTTCTTTGTTGCTGCCGGTATTCTAAGTTTTCCCAACGCTCAGGGTCACCTTCTGTTCCCCAATGACCAAAATCAAATATAGATCAGAAGAAACCTTCCACTCTTTGTTCCTGCACTACAAACTAAACCAAACTCTGCTGATCATTTGAAGCTTCTTCAGAGCTAAATGACCCCTGGCCAGTTTCTGTTCCAGTGCTGCCTGACAGTGCATCAGTTCCAGAGGTTGAGTTTTCTGGCATAAAGCATCAAGTTCCCCCCCTCGGCATACGGTCCAGTTTGTTTCTTAGTTTCTGGCTCTGAGAGAAATACTGCCAGTTCATCCCAAGTTCTTCTGTTTAGGAGTGATTCCCAGCTGAGTTTTTCTCCTCAATCTGAGCAACTGATATTCGTCTTTACATGGTTTGATTATTTGCTTGTGTTTGTAGCTTGTTTTATATCCGCCTACACCTGCCAGCATTCAGTTTGTTTCTCTTCTCATTAGAATCACTGTTGTTCTGTGAAACTGCTCAAATTGAGACACTAAATTTAAATTGGATTGTTGGATCCAAAATTAGTTCCGACAATATGGATAATAATTAAATAGGTGCTACAAAACCAAGTTATCTTTATTTTTCAGATTTCTGGCACAACACAAAAACATTTATTTTCTTAAAAGTAGCATATACGGTTTCAATTTCTTTTTTTAATTGTTAAATTTGTTGTAAGAGTGATTGACTGGCCTGTATAGTCCTCAGAAAGCCAGTGATTATGTTGATGAAGAGTTTGTGTTATCTTTCTTGATTGTCTCCATGGGTGATTGATGTGATGTGATTGTCAGACTGCGTGACAAATTGGTTTTGACTGGCGGTGTCAGCGGTGTCAGGGTCCATCCCATTACGGCTGTTTTACCGTCATTTGTCTAGATTATCGGATCTGCTGGCATCTCATCAGATGACATGTGATGTCCCTTAATGACTGCTCCCCAGTTACCTTCTGCATTGCTGCCGCTTGTCTGTGCGCTTCATCACTGTTTCATTGTCGTACATTATAACAAAATAAGCACATTGAGTTCCTCTAACCCTTGAGTAAATTAGATTATTTTTCACAACTACATTTTTTGATCATCTTTGGTGTTTTACTAAACCTGATTTAGAGGAGCAATTATCTTATCCTTTGACTTGGGGGAACAAAAAAAGAAATCATGATTCATCAGGATAAAGATAATTTCTAATTGAATATATTTCTGAGCTAATCAGAACTGATTTAAATAACTTTGAAAACTGATTAAACAATATTTATTCTCTTAGAAATATAAATGTGTATGTACACCCTAAAGAAAATTATAGAAAGAGTATAAGACCTTTTAGTGTTGAATTAATCTTAACTACTAAGTCTTAAACTGGAGTTACCATCTCTGTATATTAAAGGCGTTTATATAGAACAATAGACCAACATGAGCTGCTTTCATAGGGTCTTGGATTTCAACCAGTACATTTTATGTCCAATGTCAGCTCAGATGTTATCAAATAAATAAATTGGTCAATATCCTGGCAGTTTGGAAATATTTTCACAGTTGAGTTTTTGACTGGTTTTGAAATAAAAACCTGACTCCTCAATGTCCGAGATGAGGCTGAGTACATATGCGGTTGAGGCCGAGGCAATCAAAAAGTGGCATTTAGACAGAACTATAACACTACCTCCATCCAGAACATGTACATTTCTGGGGTCAAAAAAAGGGTAGCTGACGTCTTCATAGACCCCACACATGTTGGACACAAACTTGGATTTTTATCTTCAGGTTGGCGCTGAAAACCAATTTTGAGACACTTTCTCTCTCTCATAACCACAACAAACACCTTGCCACCCGAATAGTCAGGTTCTCTGCTGTGAAACAACATAAGCATATTTACTTTAAAAAAATATATTGCTTGTACACATATTGGTACATACATATGTACATATTGTTCATATTTATCTTTGATTTATTTCCGTCTAAAGCAGATATATTTATACTTAATATGTGTGAAGCTAAAGTCTTCTCTGCGGTTGTGCCCACAATCTTGGCCTGTAAAGTTGATTATTTTTCTCATTCTGGAAGAAAATGCTTTCTACAGAAGAGCAATTACATAAAGTGCTTCTACCTTACAGACGTGGCAGTAGGACAACAAACACTGGTGCTTTATATATGTGTTTATAGATGGCCGGATTCTCCTTGTATTGCTTACAACAGCTTTGATTCTTCAGTTAAAAGACAGAATGTCTGTGTATTGACGTGCGGCGTCGCTGGTGTATTACTGACTCTTGAAATCCTAATGACTGGTGCTCTTGACAACAGATGGATGAATAAGGACACAGGCCGAGCCTCACTTGGAGGCATTAAAGTAGCTAACTTTGATTTTAGCAAGATGACACCGCTCCATTTGGCACGTTTTCTGATTTATAATCGAGTCATAAACTTTTATTTTTAAATCTATGTCATGTTTTGTCCTCCGTTATAGTCGACACAAAGGCTTTAGGACTTACCAAGGAATAGAACATAAAATAGTGTCATTGACTGCAAAATCAATAAAATGCCCAAAGTGTTCCTGGAATCACAAGAAGAGGCGGCACTAAGTGCAACGAGATCAGAGCGGGATGCCCAGCACTTTTCCTCCAGTGGAGGTAATCACATCCCTGAAACTCCACTTTCTGACTCCTTGCTGTTTCTGATCATTTGAAACTGCTGGGCCTGTTTCATTCTTCTCTTTTCTATGAGCTAGTGTCAAATAAGCGTCTGTTTTTCGTCAATGTGATGTGTAAAGGAAAGGTATTTTTGATGTTTGTGAAGGTTTTTTGGCTTTGGTTGTTGGTTGTTACCACTCTGCTTTGACTCCTGGCTAGGTCATTTTGTTTAGAGTTAGGTAATCGGTACTTACTCTGATTTCTCAAAGACCAAAAACACAATGAAGTTGAAATAAGCTCGGACTGCAAATGGGTTCAAGCTTATCTGAGTTGCATGCTAAAGCGAGTCTGTTCACCTGTGTCTCCTTAGTCTTGTTGACTCCTTAAAAAGCCTCGTTGAGGTGGATTAAAGGTCGACTGGCTTGCAGACTGAGTACTTGGAAGAGCAGTCCCATCTATTGTCTACATCAGCTTCTTCTTGCAGGCTGGTGTCTTTGGGGGCGGGAGCCTTTGATCAGTAGTTACGGAGCAAGAGGCTGTTGGTTTTCCTTGGCCATACCAAGGGAAGCCAGAATACCCAGAGGGAACCTAGACATCCAGGCAACTCAACGGTTAATGACCGGGTTTTTGCAAAACTTGCTAACATAATAATAATTTAATTCAACTTTTTCATTCAGGTGTGTTGGAGCAGGGATTTTCCTTGACGTTGCAGGGTATTGACCCTCAAAGACTGGAGGGTAGACCCCTAACGTAAGGTGACTTGAACAGCATTTATTGTTTCGTTTATCATCATAAGAATTTGTCAGCATTGTCATTTTGACCACTTAGTCTACAGTTTGTTTTTACATTACAAAAACATAATATAGTCACAAGTTGTGAAATGAGCAATAAACATTACGTTTTGTCAACTGACATTATCATAATCATCAAGAAAATATTTGTTAAATATGTCGATCAATGCTCTAGTTACTGCTGATCAAAGGCAGCGTTAAGCAGGCGGGTTTTCCTCCTTGATTTAAAGGAACTCAGTGTTTTGGCTGTTTTGCAGTTTTCTGGAAGTTTGTTCTAGATTTGTGTAGCTAACTCACTTCCTTTTGATAGAAGGTGCATCAATTAAATACAATTTGCATTAAGAAATTACTCAAATCATTCCATTCAAATAAATGAATATTTCATAGGATTCCCTCATTTTTTCCACATGACTGCAGGCGCAAATAGGCGCAGGAGTGTTGCGTTGTTGCTGCCAGGCTCCACATGCTGCCAGACTGTCATGTCAGATCTACTGATGACTTGATCCTCAGTCAGGTATTTCTAAGAATATACGCAGGGAATGATTTCCTCCACATCAATTTCTTCCACGCAATCTAAAATTTATTAGAGGGTTGATCTGCAGTCTTAAGTACTGACTCGTTTGCTGCAACAAGCTTCTAAAATGACTGCAGGGACAACTTTCAGTTCAATTACAGGAGGAGACAGGTGGAGTGGTGGTAAAGTTATCGGTCTATGACTTAGAAATCATCATTATGCACATTTAAATTGTGTAGTTTTTTTCTTATTGCCTTGCTTTCTTTAGAATGAGGTTATTCTCTTCTTTTTATCAAGGATAGTTTTTATTTTATTTTATTTTTAAAAGGTGAAGAGGAGTGACAGGAGTGATGGAAGAGACAGTATATTCTTTGGTTTATTATTCATCCATAATGCCCTGCAGGATATGGTTTTTAAATGGCAACCGTGCAACAGTGGGGTCAGTGGCAAATGTCATGAAATGTGAGTTTGATATGAGATTCAGCAATGCTGCCGTTATTAACGGAGGTCGTCATTCATCTCTCTGGGAAATATGGACACTAAAGTAAAAAAAACTAGCACAAACACACAAATGTGTATCAAAGGTCATGTAAAAAAAAAAAAAAGTAACATACAAAGATTGCAAATATAGTAATCCTGACTGAATTAACAGTTTTCATCCTGATTTGGAGATGTTTAAATGGATAAATATTTCATTTTTGGTAATAGTTTTCTACCCTCCAGACTAATAAATGCTCACATTTTCAGGGGCATTTGGAAAAATATGTCCAAAAATAGGTCAACTGTTGTAAGGGCCAGCCCAAATCTTTTTTGAGGGCCCTGAGAAAATTCTCATTTGGGGCCCTTCATACCAACACCAGACACTTCATCATTTGCTTATATAAACAATAACATGCAGGGGGTCTATGTTTGAAAGCAAAGTCAAATACAGCATTCCACGCAGGCAAAGTGGGGTTACATTTAACAAAAACTTTATTAAATTATGGTGAACAAAACAATAGACCTAAATAAAAGTCTGTTCACTCCCAGAAAGATTTGACTCATAGAGCAGAGAGGCATACATTAGGTTCATCCTCAGTCGACCGAGAACAGAGGAATTCTGATTAATCTCCTTTACTGAGGCTGGAGTTGCTGGACTCTCACGTTGTTTTCAGAAGAATCCAGTCGCCCTTGTGTCAACAGTACTCTCTGCCTGCGACAACAGCCTGTGCTCAAAGTTTTCCAACACTAAACACTTGTGTTTGTAATACCAAAGCCTATTCGGGGGTTGATTCAGATTATCTCAGTTCCTGCCTAAACTGACGATTAATCATGCAGGAAATGTGGCGACCAAGTGATTTTATGAAAGAGGCCAACTGGAGCACACTGTAGAAGGTAAAAACTCTCAGAAACAAGGACTGAGGCTGAAAGGAATTCAGATCTCTTATTCCTGTCTTTTAAATTAAGTTTGCTAACATACAAAAATCATTTTCATAGTTGTTCATATTTTAGATGAAGAAATGACATTGTTTCTTCAATGTTGGAAAGCTATTTTTAGCTTCAATGTGAGACATTTGTTCTACATTTTTGGTTGATATACATACTTTCAAATTAAACACTAATTTCTTTGTCGTTGATGAATTCACAAAATCAGCAGGGAAGCAAGTAACTGGAATCAGTGTGTTTTTTATAGCCCAACTGTACTTAGACAGCATAACACTTACCAAGTGTGTTTCCTTCTCAGTTTACATCCTAATTCAAAGTTAAATCTGATGTCCACAAACCTTCTGAAAGCTTTTAGACAGTCTGTTTCTGTGTCCACGTTACTTTGACAAAAATGATTTTGTCAACCAAGATCATTTCATGTTTTTGAGCCAAACATGCCAGTGTTCACAGAGGATATTGAGGAACTGCAGCATCAGCCAGAGATCACATCTAAGGGCAGATTCAACTGAACAGACAGTCAATTATGATTTAATTGCGACATCCCAAATATTTGCTACTGATGTGTTAGACACAACCATCTGCTAGTCCTGGCAAGCAAATGGTCAGAGAAAACTGCCAAACCATTACCACCAGCATCCAGCCAGGCCGGGTTTTGTCCAGCGCTTGAATCCAACCTTCATAAACTGTGTTTCAGGTTTGTGACTGAAAACTATGTTTCATTAGGGCCCTAACTTGGGACATTGTTGTGGCTGTCAGTTCTGTTACTGTTTACTTGGCAGTAACAGAACTGCCAAGTAAACATAGCATTCTCACATGCTATGTTGAACTTCTGTCTCTACACAATTTTAGGACACATACTGCAATCAATTAATCGAGATACAGTTTTGATGGGCCATGCTTAGAATAATATTTTGTGAGAAAATGGAATTTGTGTTGATAAAGTCTATTCATCTGTTCTGTCTCAACTGATTTAAAGGAGGCCAAAACATTAAACATCCAACTCATAATGTTACTAATAATGTAAAAATCCATCTAGAGATGGCATGGCAAAAGGCTCATAGTCAGGTGGACTGTTCGATTGGGGACCAAAATTTCAACATTTGTTACATTTTCAGCCTAAACAAACAGAGCAGTTTCCAGACCGCTTGAAGTGAACACCAGAGTTCACTTTTACCAAGCCGAGACCTGGGTTAGTAGGCAGACCAGAGTTAACCACCAGCTACACTATATAATGTTGAATAGAAATATAGTCGATAATTATAGATAGCTAGCAAACTAGTAAACCTACAGGAAGCTGAATAGAATTATAAGAGGTAAACAGATTGCTAGTGAACCTACACAGGGTTGAATAGAAATATTGAAGTTGATTATATATTGCTAGCAAGTTCTGAAGAGGGCATATGTGCATGATAGATAGATAGATAAATAGATATATACTTTTGTTGGGTTTAGCTGTATTGTAGTTAAAGGTACAGAGATGGAAGTACACTAGTTGCTTGCATGGGACTATCACTTGTACCGTTATAGTGAAACGAGACGGCTGCATTGATCATAATGAAACGCAAAGCCTCCAAAACTAGCATGCTTGTCAGGAAACCGCTTTGTTTGTGGCTTTCTCTTGAGGGGTCTGACAGAACAGAGCTGGAGGAGCTTCTCTTCTCCCCTCAGGTTTCCTGTGACAGGCCTTTCAGCTGCCTGCTGGGATTACACGCTGACAGAAGAGGAAGGCAGCCTCTCCAAGTGGAATCACAGATGTCCTATAGATGTATCTGTGTTCTGTCAATAATCAGTGTGCCTGCTCCGAGTGCTTTGTGCATTTCCAGCAGGGAACGCTAAATTGAGAATAGAAGGATATAATTGTGCATCAGCTGACTTGTCGGAGTCTATACTCCAGTACACGCCCGCTCCTCCCCCCATGTAAACATGCACAGATACACTTCTGTCTCATCTAATTTGCAGGCGATGTGCACAGCTTACAAACACAGCTCCTGACAAAGCGTGCTGTCTTCTCGTTTCCTTTGCTTCTGCTCTGTCACTTTCTTGTTTCCTCTATTCATTCCTCAGCTTTAATCTGCTTTGTTGCATTGAAGTCTTCAACTATGCTGCATCATTTCTACTTTTTTCTGTTTTTGTTGCTCTCACATTCTTGTTGCGCTTCTTAATTTCACGCTTCTGTTCAAATATTATAGTGCCACCTTGTGGGGAAGTTTGAATATAAAATCAAAGCTGCTGCTCTGCTATTTAAGGTGACGGCAGCTCTGAATGACAGCCGTATGGGATTTAATTCATACTCTGCATAAACACTGCAATAAACAGAGCATCTCCTCAAACTTTTAAGCCTCTGATGTTAAGTAAATTCCAGCAGTAAATAAAACAGCTTCATGCTGCAGTCTTGTATTTTTCTGCGAAGCAATGACAAATATCTTCCTTGCTCACCAGTTGGAGTCAGCAAGACAGAGCCAGGGATTTTCTCCTGAGACCAAGAAGGAGCAAGAGTTTTCTTCTGATTTAGCTTTTCTTTGTCACCATACAGTGGGACGGATCATCATAGAAATTTTAACGTCACAAATAATTTAACAAAGAACATCCATCCATTCCCGCTGCCCCTTCAGATACTTGAACTCTTCCAGTTGGGAAAAACTTCATCTCAACCCAGAAAAGGCACGCTACCCGTTTCCAGTTAAAATCGACGACATTCAACTAGAACGTGATTGAACATAAAATGCATTTGAATCTTAATAATTACCCCCTAGAGAGCTACACCAAGGTTCTGGGTTTAAATTCCTGTCTGATATCTTTCTGGACTTTACATCTTCTCCCTATGGGTTCACTTTCTGTCTTTGTTCAACGGTCCCAAATCATGACGTTACGTTAAACTGTTACTCTAAATTAGTCCTTAGATGTGAGTGTGTGAGTGTACGTTTGTTTGTCCTGTACTGAAGATGGTCAGCAGCACTGCTGCTGTATCAGTGACATCATCAAGGTGTTTGTCTTTTAGGTCATCAGTGGGTTTGCATGACATCTTTGGCTGATTGAGATATAAACACTAACCTCAGCAGAGGGAAGTGAGGCCTTTTAGACATCTCTTTAAATGTTGTTCACCAAGAGGTCACAATGTGTTTTTGGAGAAATTTGTGGATGATGGCTGCCACTGTGGTTAGCTGGAATCCCAAAGCCTCAGAGAAGGTTTGAAGGACTGCTGAGGGATTTCTGTATTTTGGGGCATGCTGTGACTCGTTTTTGAACATTTTTAGTGTACTTTTAAGTTTTATGGCAGGTTCTGTTTAATTCTAGTCAATTCAGATTATTGATACAGTGCCATGTCACAACACGTCACCTCAGGTAACTATACAAAGAGTCTCTTCAATACAAGTCTGTTCAATACTTGTACTTTCAAAAGAAGCACATTCATTCTAATTAATCCTAGCTATCATACATTTCATCAAGTTAAATTTTTTTCTCAAGTTGGTTAAAGACGTTTTCTATCTAAGGAAACCCAGCAGATTGCGTTGAGTCATTGAGAATTCAGAGCCAGCAACTGAACTAGAAGCACAAAATCACTGGTGAGTTTTTCTCACCAGTGATTCCAGTTGTTACTTGATTCCATCAAGTCTGAGTAAAACCAGACCTGGAGAGGCAGGTGAAAATTAAACCATGATGATTTTCCAAAGGAACAGATTGGTTTAGATTACTTACTTTTCCCTTAATAAAAGCAATGTTTGTGTTTGTTCAAGTTCTCTTTGTGTGATGTTACAATTCCCTTGATTGTATAAAACACTTTGTAGATTCCGTGTGTATATTTAGTCATACATTTTATCTTAACAGGTTAAAAATAGATTTGGACGCTTCTTCCATACTCTTTAGAGTTATCTTATTTTCAACATTTTAGGACCTTAAAATATAAAACAAAGCTAAAATGATTTGTGATAGTTAAAATATTGACGAGAGAGAAAAAAAATCAATTGAATTCTTCAGTTTATTGTCACATAATCTGATAAAACACTTTGCAGCTCTCATCAGTCAGGTTGTGGTGTTCTCCTGCCCTCCTGCTGAGAAAGCAGCACACAAACAGCACCTTTTTAACCTCATCTCGCTTCTACAAAGTGCTTTACACCATGTTCCTCATTCACCCACACACAGCACCGTTTTTTCTGTCACGTATTTATCCTGTGTACATGCCGCTTTCTTCTACATTCTCACTCATCCACCAATATAGGCAGTGAGGAGAAAAGTGTCTTATCTGAGAATACCTCAGCATGCTGCAGAGCTCTGTGATGTGATTTCAGAGAAAAAAACAGCCGCTGTGTGTTTCATCTTTAAAATAAAAACAAAGTATAGTAGAAAGTCTTAAACACAATGTGAAGTAACAATACAACATCACAAGCCTGCAGGAATGAATACACCATATTTATAAAAGCTTCCAAGATGATTCAAAAATGAATGTTTCACAATTCAAGTAAATGGCCTAGTTAAGGCCTGGAATCAAGTAGAAATGCAGAACTGTTCACATCTGGAACTGAAACTAGTGTTTTGTGATCAGACCTCAGAATCTGCTTTGCATGCTAATAAGTATGTAGCCGCCTGGAATGTGAGCGGATGAGCGAAGACGATGTCGACATAACTGCTGGTGTTAAATGTAGCATTACACTTCAGTTATGTTTGTCTGCAGACATCAACACACATAAGAATCATCTGAGTGGCGTCATTTCAGATGAAAACCTTTAGAAGCTTAACTGCAGCTTCACAAAGACATTAGAAGAAGTAAAGTGGGAAAAAAATAATGTCTGACTTTAAGATGATCAACACAGACACTAAAGATTTTAACCAATAAAATCTTGACAGCAGTAAAACATCAGATGGCTTTCTTTTATTGGTATACACACAGTGGGAAAAATAAACATGCACTTTGTTTCGTACACAGGCTCTGTCCTCTCAGCTGCTGGAAAACAATTACTTCCTGAAGGTTTGGACTCTGTTGAAGTTTTGAATTTTACCCAATTGCTAACATTTGCCCCTGACAAGTGTAAAGTCCCTGTTTGATGCTATGAAGCTTACCAAAAATTGCATTCGCTGTAAACACCATCCTCCACTGCTATGAGAGAAGTGTTGATCCAAATGAGACGGGCTGTAGTGATACGCTAATCTCATGATACAATACGATTCAATACAATACATGATATTAGGCTTACGTTACAATATATATCATGGTATTCAGCAAACAGTACAATTCAATCTTAAAAATCAATGGATTCTTAAGATTTTCTAAAAGATTTCAGAAGGACAGAATAATTTTGGTGACATTTTGTGACTGTTCTATAGACTTGCATTAAATGAATTGAACTGATAAAGTAGTACAGTACTGTTGTAATAAATGTTGTTTTGTTATACATTTGTTATATATTTGCTTTGTTAAAAAGTTGATTATGTGGCTTTGTGTATTTGGTAAAATACATGCATAAAAGAAATCTGTTTTTGTTTTATTCCCTTACATTGGATAATGGAATTGATTTATTTCATTTCATTATTTAAGTCATTGTAACCAGTTGTTTCGTTACATGTCATTTTTGATGTACATGTGCAAGATGGAAAACAAGGGAGTTGAGTAGGATTTAATGCATTGATACTTTCAGATGGAAAATCGATACTTTATGAAGAAAAAATATTCTACCGGAGAGAATTTGAACCAAGGGGAGAAATCCCAGGCGGAGAACCGAGAGGAGATGAGAATCTGGCAGCCGATAAGATCATATTAGTTTAAATGATGATTGTCCTCCAAATATAATGGTTTTTAACTATTTGAAATATTTGTGACTGTATCCCACTTCCTGCACCTTAGAAAGAGTCATGGTACCTCCGAGTAAAACACTTAATCTCCGACTCAGCCAGGTGGGGAGCTTTGCAGGAGTCGTGTAAGACAGACATGCCAACGTTCTGGGAGGGCAGAGGGAATACAAAGAACTCTAGCTACAGAAAATAACAGCGTTTAAACAGAAAACCATTTCCAACCCTGAAAGTCAAAGCAGTTATGAGTTGATTTTCTTCCAGGAGCTGCGATGCTCACTGCAAACCAATATGAAAAAAAGCCACTGCGTTGAGATAAAAGTTTTCTTGTGGTGCTTTGAAGACGCATTTGATCTTGCTGAGTAGTACAGAGAACAACAAAATGCTGGACCCAAATGAACACCGATCCATTTGGAGCCGTAATCACATCTCATGCTGTCAAACACAAATGGACAATGAGGTCTTCTCTATCTTCACTTTGTTGTCAGGTCTTTCTGAGTCATCATTCTTTCACTGAAGCCGTTTTATGATTCTCACTGTAATCACTGTGCTGCAGTATTACATTTGAGGCTTCTGGGAAGGCGTCCAGCAGCAAGTCTGAGACTTTTCTTACTAAAGTTTATAAACTCTTATGGAGCAATAACTTTTTTTTTTTTTTGGCCATGTGTTTCTTTGCATATATTTATTTTCAGAAAACCTCTTAATGCTTTTTTTCTTCTTCAGTTTTTCAACAAAGTGGAACTTGGAACTTTTTTACAAAAGTTTGCAACCTGATTAAATCTCTACTCTTTAAATTTTTGCTGTCAGAACTTTTTTTGTCAGGAGAACATTTGAGACGGTCAAACTACCTTCAGCTTCAGACATCAAGGTGTCAGACTGTTCCTTCTGGTCAGGAGTTCTGACCTTTGAACCCTGTTATTTTTATTAGACCTTAACTGAGACAAGAGTGGTGGGCACACTTCTAGCAATGGCAGAGCTAATTTTTCATTTAGCCCTTTAGCATTTTTGCTAACATTTAAAAATCCCACGTTTCCCACCGTATAACTGTGTCGGTGTGTGAACATGCGTGAATGTGCGTCTTGTGTGGTCAATATAACTTCACGTCCAAAAGGAAATTCTGTTCACCATGTGTACAGTGGAACATGGTAAAAGCCGCCACCACCTGCATTCACTTCATAATTCTGCATTACTTTGTTTTGATCAATCCTACGTAATTTCTATCAAATACATTATAGTTGTAATGTGATAAAATGTGTAAAGCTTAACATTAGCATTTTCAAAGTGCTGAAACAGCAGACAAAAGCCCCACACCATCCAGCTTCCATGTATCTATCTGCCACTAACCGTCCATTTGTTGTTATGGTTACCTCATGAGTTGTTTTTGTGTCTTTCTGTCTCAGTGTCAGAAACATAAATCCATGACATTTATCTTTTAAATGCTCTGTAAACAATTGGTGTTGTTTTTCGATGAGCACAAGCTTCCTCTGCAGGTGCAGCACATCACTCATGTTCCCATCCAGCCACTTCTAGGCTGGCCATTACGCCAATTACCCCTGCACTCTGAGCCGCCATTACAGTCACTGTAATTGTTAAATAGTGGGCAAGGATGAGGGTTTTTTTTATGAATAACTGCCTGTTACATTACCATTAGAGTGTCAAGGCTAATTTCTCCATCTAGCTTTTATGACTCCCAATTCAAGTGTTGTGAATACTCAAAAAAAAAAAAAGAAAAAAGAAGTTTCAGTCTACTAAATAATTTTCTGGTGAGGGTTGAGAATCAGTGGATAGAGGTGTGAGTTTCACTGAAAGCTTTAGGCACCAAACTTTTTGCACCAAACTGCACCAAACTGCACCAAGTGTTAGCGTTCAGTCCAGGAATCAGCTCTATGGATGGTGGCTGCACCTCAAAAACATGAAACCTTACCAAGTAGTTTTGGTCTAGATTCCAGTGCAAATATGTGGGTACACTTGAAATGAGACAAAATTAACTTATAGGTAACTTTTCACCAAGAAAAAGGACTTTGTTTTAAGTCAGAAATTCCTTAATAATTGTGAAAAAAGCTTTAGATTTTTTCACAACAAAGGAAACATTTCTTGGAAGAAGTTTAAAGGGTTGTTGACTTAAAACAAGGTCTTATATCTAACTGAAAGGTATTTGAATGTTAATTTTGCCTCATGTAAAGTGTACTAATATTTGCAGCAGAAACTAAACCAAAAACTACACTGTTTGTGTTTTTGCAACGTTTGATTGCCCCCCTATTTGAAAACCAGAGTAAATATTAGTATTTAAAATAAATTAAATACAAATTTTACTTAACAACAGATGTTTCATAAGCTACTTTACTACTTTTCTGGTAAATCCCACTCTCCTAAAGCGTCTTTAGAGTTTCAGCTACACTCTACAGTTTGAAGATTGGACTTCTAAAGGCCATTTTCTTCACCTGTTATTATCAGAATTCAGTTATTTAGGCATTGAGTCTCAGTGGACCACAGATTAAATGCACCCAAGATTTTCTGTTATTTAAACATCATCCTCATAAAATAGTGCTGGCACCTCAAAAAACACATCTTAGTCATTTGTAGAGAAGGTTGCCTAACTGTCCATCCATTTCCTTCCACTTTTTCCTCCACCACCAAATTGTCCTTGAGCAAGAAAGCTGCTGTAATCCTTACACATTAGCGCACTTTTCATGCAAAGCGAGTTCGACTAATTCCCTGGTAAAGCGTTGAAGATAACGCGCGTGCCTGTAATTCATATTCCAGGCATGTGTGCGTGCATGTGTGTGTGGATGTGTGTGTGGATTATGAGTCATGCTACCATTTAAAATAGCTGAAGGGGCATCCAGATCTGCGCATCACTTGTCAGCCTCTGCACACCCTCACAGAGCAGATAACACGGTGTTAAACAAGTGTAGTAGTAGGGAGTGAGGCGTTCTTTAAGTCTCATTATTCCAGGAAAAGGCCTTGTCACATTAAATAGGAAGATAATGGAGGAACATGGCGAGTGGGGAGTGGCAGAGGAAACAAGGGGGTGACTGAAATAAACTGCGGCGGGGGAAACAAGACGTGGGGTTGACATATGGGGTTTGTTTGGGGAGCTGTGGGGAACGGAGAGGTGATGGGAGAAAGGCAGCGGCGAGATAAAGATCCACTTCTGATTTATGGCAAAGGAAACAATACAGGTTTTCACAGTTAGACTGGAAACAGCAGCGTTGGCATATAAAACGGACACTACAGAGTGATGTATGAAGATTAAATTGAAACCAGTTTGTCGACAACACCCAACCACTTAACATTTAGTGGGCTTTTATATGACCAGTGTCTGGACCTATCGGTTGAAACCATCCATTGTGTTCTGATTGTCTAGGATCACAGATCAAGGATGGAGACCCTGACTCTTCTCTCACCAGTTACATTCTCCAGTTTACTGTGGGCGAACCCAATGCGGTCCCAGGCCAGAAAGGATATAAAGGCCTTCCATAATATCCTGGGTCTCTTTGCAGATGTGCATGCCTGGAAGTCTTGCCAGGATTTATCATGATGATGATGATGCCTGGAGGCAGGTTTTTCATTGGATAACAACTCAAAAGTAGTTTTTGAGGGCAGAGTGCCACCAATAGACTTTACCAAGTGAGATCCAGTCAAGTCGCCACCACAGATGATGATAGGAACATGTTTACATTCAGGTGTTAATCCTTGGTACATCAGCGACATGACTGCTGTTTTCTGTTGTGATAGAAACAATGAAGTCTTCTTATAACTTCATCCAGGCCTCAACTTTGCTTCTCCAAAATGTTGGATGTCTTTAACCTGTAATGGTGTGTGCCAAGGGTCTGCAACAAGGCCGGGTGTACAACAACGTTTACATGTCTCTGCTTTAACACACCAGAGTCAAATGATCAGGTCATTAGCGTGGCTTGATTGGATACTGAGGAGGTGGTTCCACCATTTGATATTAGTGTTAGACCTGAACCAACCAGGACACTGGGCCTGGCAGACTGGAGCTCTGGGGTTGTTCTGGTGGCTTCCACATATATAATGCAAGCACTGACAAATATTCATCACTAATAGGATATCTGGCAAACATTTTATGTCTGCAAATGCACAAGTTAGTCATTTTATTGTTTTAATTTTTTAAGCTTCAACCAATCAAACTCCAGCTCTGATCATGGTACTTTCCATTAGAGAGCTGACTCTCCCCGACAGCAGGGACCCAAGATACCTGCCACAAAAAATGCATCCACAAGGTGAAAAACATTCCATCTGGACAGACACAAAATGTGCATTTACACACTATAGAACTAAACAAAACATTAGGGAAAACCCTCCTGCTTTAAATTTGGATTTAATCCAAATTTAAAGCAAAGTAATTTGGATTTAATCCGAAATCCAAAGTAACAAACCTAAAACATGCCTTTACGTTCTGAATTGAGAAACTAAATCATCCAACCTTCACGGGTCTCGAAATTATTTGCAACCCGAGTTCCTTAAAGACAATTAATTCATTGTTTTCTAAACAAAATGGCTAAATTCGGACTGTTAAAGGTTCTTGCATTTGCTGATGATCCTGCCATCAGGACCATCAGAATAAACAAACTTTATTCTACAGAAATAAAGTTTGTTCTACTTTATTCCTGTTGAACAAACTTAGTTTATCACGTCCTTTAAACAAAGACTTCTCTTTTCTGTCTCGATTAAAGCAATGCTTTGGAAGTGAGAAAAGGTGCCTTCATCTTTATGACTTTTTATGCAAAATAAAAGATTTTATCACATTTTTCTTTTTTTTTTTTTTTTTTTTTTTTTTTTGCCAAGAATGACAGAAACAATTATTAGCTTCATGGAATTATGGCTGTGGAAATGCAGATGCATTAATTTTCATTACTGCCAGACTCCATTTTAATCACAATAAAAAGACAATTAGGTTTCAGCAAATTCCTTAATTGTCTTCAGTAACTTCCCTATTGAGGTACGGGGATCACATATGGCCCAGATTTGATTGTTAATTAAACCTTGCTTCTGAATTTTTATATATAGTTCATTAGTTCCCTGGTTTTTTGTGTGGAGTTTCACCTCAGATGAACCAGCAGATGTAAACTGTCTGTTGAAGGTTGAAGACTTTATGCTTCAGAGAATCCTTCAGCAGGCCCTGAAATGACTCTGGTAGCCGTTGGGCTCGAGGTGGCGGCTTGTTGCCTGCAGCTCTGCTGTGTTCATCCTGATTTATTCTTTTTCAAACTTTTCACTCCTTCTGCTTCGAGTTGAGCCATTGCTTTTCTTGGAGTGCTTTTTCCTCTGCTGTTGAACAATTTCTATTTTTATTTACTTTGACAGTTCATTTAATGCATAACCACAGCAAGAAAACCCATTTTTAGCAATTGATGTCGCAACATAATGTCTCAAAACCTCAAATAATATTTGAATTATAACCCCACATTTCATATTAACTGAAAAGAAAGTGCCATGGATGAGGAAGTTCACACCGTCTCTCCATTAAATCATGTTTGATCTCTGGGAAATGAAATGGATGAACTTCTAGCAGCAGTAGGGATCCATGTGATATTTCATTGACTGTGTGAACAGTGGGAAATATCTCTGCCAAATAATAATGTATGAGGATTGCAATCCATCAAAGTGCCGGATGGCCTTCAGAGTTTTACGTTTAAAAAGTCGTTCAAAATGTCTGAAATAAATCTGTTAATGTGACTCCTGGCTCCAGAGCTCCCATCCCAGCCAGGAGTGCCTCTCCCCAGCTACCTCAGGCTGACAGCGCCCCCCTCTGGGCTGGAGGTTTGGACATTTTCACAGTTTTCCTGCACAGACCCACCGGTTGATGTGAAAGTTCCCTATGTCAGAACTTATTCGACAAATGTGCGTAAATAAAAACTTTTGTAAAATTAAGAAAGCTTTTCGGAATTTTGTCGTTTCCATCAATAATTTCTAATGCGATAGTTGGAATCTGTTGATGAAAATTCAGCTCTTTGTGTCCTGATTGGTTAGTTTTCCTGAACTGCTCCACCTCCAGCTGCAGAGCTTTTTCTGGTGACTTAATGCAGCTCAGATTTAAATCTCCTTCTGGACTCAAACTCAAAGCCCTAAGACTGAGGGCTGCTCTTGACCATCTGCATATGTCTAATCCCAATCAATGAGCAGATTAAAACATTAACCTTTTTATGTATTGACTCGGAACATCAGCACTACACTATAAACTGCTGTCCAAGTACAAGTTTGCGTATTTTGCAGGTTTGCCTTAGTGATTTTCTGTCACTGTGATGAGGTGCAACTAAAGAGCAGCGATGCAGAAAATCATAGAGGGGAGGGGCTTTGAAACAGCATTCGGCATATCCCATTAAATCATATGAATAGCTGTACCAATATTTTACATGTCTCATTTACATTCTGTATGTAAATCATAAAAATATTGGACCAGGCAATACACTAACACTGCAAATCCTCCTGGACACCAAGGCAACAGTGAAACATCATGCTGTGGGAAGGCTTTTCATGAGAAATGATGGAAAATACTAAAAGCTGGTCAATTCTGTAAGGAAACCAGTTTGAGGCTTCAAAAGAGTTTAGACTGAGGCATCTTCACTGCCCAGCAGGACACTGACTGCGTTTCCATGGAGCTTAAAATTGCACAATTTGGAAGAATGAAAATACATTTGCTTATTTGAAACGTGAATTTCTAAAGATTTTTTGATACGTTTTTGTGCTAGGATACCTTGTTGAAATTGGTGTATTTTGCAAAACTTCAGTGTGATTTAGCATCACATGAGTTTGTATGCAGCACCAACTCACTTATTTCTAGGTCCTGCCTTCCATGGACCATGTGCAGCTGGCTCCACCAGAGCTCTCACCACGACACACAGTTCATAAAAAGTTTAGTTGAATCCATAGCTCTTCTATAAAACCACAAACTACAATTCCCCCAAAACGCAGCATGAATAGAAACTCCCAAGTAGGCGGGGCTTGTCGCTCAAATGCCTGAATAAGACACCAAGATCTCCTCTGATTGGCTAATGGATGATCAACGCTGGCACCAAGGCTGAATTATGAATATATTTCATGTAAGTGAACATTTGCCCCTGGCATGATGTTTAGTTACTTATTATGTGAACAAACATTGGACAAAAAATGTTTGTACACATAATAACAAGAATGTCCAAGAATGGACAAAAAAAAAACAGTTCAGACTCTTGTCCTGCAAAACTGTTAGGAATTAGATCTGGAATAAAAAAAATAAAAATAAATCAAAATATTGACTGAATACAAGGCGCTGAATACAAATGCACTGCACATATCCACCTTTTGGTATATAAAATGTAAAAAATAAAATAAACAGCAAAATATGTATCACTCTCCTTCCACAATTATCCAAATCCTTGTAATATAGATGACATATTATATTTTGCCTTTATATTTGAAGGTTTGTACATAATCTTAAGTATAGGTTTGACATACAATAAAGTTAAATTGAAATGTGTGTATGTTTTTTGTTTTTTTTGCTGGAGGAGAGCGTCACTCCTCCAGCACTGAGTAACGCTCTTTGTTGGTGTTCTGTTTTGAACAATGACTTTAATCAGCTGATTTACAGAGTTTTAATTCAACTCTGCAATTAATGTCCGACGTTGATTACTGCTTAATCTAATCTAACTACACCCCTCCCCCCCCCACACACCCACTTTCTTCATTTCCTGCTTCATTCTGACCTCGTCTTCATTTTGCAGGAGTTTCAGTCTCTTCTCCATCTTGTCTTTCATTCTCCTCCTCATTGTCTCTCTCTGTCTCTCCACCTTTGCCTCTTCTCTCCGTTTGTCTTTAGGTTTCCTCCCTCTTCATAAATGAAGGGACCCGTCTGGTGGCAGTCATTTTCTAATCAGGCTGGCGGTTTGATTAATTTGCAAACGATATTGGCAAAGAGAAATCTCGCGTCACTTTATCTGTCCTGAGTGCGAGAAGATTTAAGTGATACTTTAAAAATGGAAAGGTTAAACTACTTAAGAGTCACTTCTGATAAATTAATGCCGTCTCTCTGTCTTTGGCCGCCGTCCCATTTCTCAATATACAAGTTTACCTTCGGGACGAAGGTAAACTCATGAAGCCATTTTTCTAGGGGAAGTCATTGTGTGGGACTGTTTTCCTCCCACTGCTTGGTTTTGAGCTGTGACTCCTGGATGCACAGCTCCCACCCGCTGCCCTTGCCTTTAATGCAGCTTCAGTCAAAAAACCCAGAATGGATACCATAAGCTTTCCATTCCAATTGTTGGCATTTGATTAGTGTAAAGAATTTTTCATAAAAATATCCGGCTGTTTTTATTGGCTTCTACAATTTGTCATTTATTTTAAATCAACATACTTTTTTTTAAAATAAGGCTTCTAAGTATTAACTTTTGGTTCAATAGATAATAGATTCTAAAGTAGATATAGTGTATGTTTTTTTTATATATATATTTGTATATAATTAAATAATAGCGACTAAACATGTTTTAATCTAACTAGCTAATAGAACAAGTGCATTAAACTATAGTTACACATGTCATGTAATTAATTTTTTAAAAATTATATTATGCAAAAAAGGTTTTCTCACTTCAACATAAGATGTCGGTTTGCGTCTGTTTCATCTTTGGTCAAACGTCTTCAAACAGTGGAGGAACTGGCGCTGAGCGCCATGTCATTGTTAGTTTAAAATGATATCACTCACCGTGGTGAGTGAAGGAAGACTTTTTATAGAAGTCATTATTTCTTAAATAAATGTATCAAGTCAGTTCCCAATTCTGTTAGTGACCCTTGTACAGTCAGTAGCTCCACATATAATGAAACACGTTTAGAAAAATGCTAAGCTATATATTCTGTGTTTTAAAGGGCTGTAACCATTGGAAATATTTTGACAGAGAACCTAAGTTCATATTGGAACTCTTAGCTATTCGATAAGCGATCCATAATTACTTCTTCCGACTTCAGAGACAAACTGAACTACGTGTTTTTATGAGATCAAAGTCTCTGCTGTGGTTTGTTTATGTTTCCATATAAAGTGTTTCAGTTATTTTTACTTTTTAAGACTGAGATTCAAACCGACTGTGAGATCAGATTCATCACGAGTTTCATCTAATTCACAAAATACCACTACATCTACCTGCATTAAACATACGTTTTAACACATTTTTGAGGGCGGTGAGAGTTCATCTGGAAGACGTCAAGTTCGAATCAGTCTGTCAGTAATCGTGTCCTTGGAGTAGACCCTTCCCCCGCCTCGCCTGCTGGTGGTACTGGAGCATGGCAGCCTCCATTCTGTCGCACTACAACCGACCACCATCAATGTCTGAATGAGTAAATGTAGTGTCAAGAACTTTCTTGTCCTCTGGACTTAATAAAACGCTTTACGAGTACGAGCCATTTACTATTTACCCCGTGTGTGTTTATGTGTGTGACTGACAAGTTTTGTGCGCATGCACCTCAGGGTTGTGTGTGTACCTGTGTGTTTTGCTGATGCACTGTGATGATGTTTGTTGTTACGGCGCAGCTTAGGAAGGTAATATAGCCTGTGGACAGCTTGGAGATGGTGATGCACTCACAGAAAGCCTCCGCTATACAGTATGTAACAAATATGTCAGCATTAATCTAAGGCTTCACAGTCACACTCACAAATTACAATAACAATGTAAGCATGCACACACACACACGCACGTACGCACACATGCTGTGCTGTTTGTGTGCCGTTCAGAGTGAGTTAGTTTCTGAAAGAGCCTCGAGGAAAATGAGTACACAATTAATCTGATGGAGTGTCAGCTGCAGAATTTCTCAAACTGAGGAAGTGTGCAGTCATCTTGCCCCAGAATGCATTAGCCAGTGATGGGATAGCTCTCTGCCAAACTGCCACCAGCTTCAACACACACTTTTTAACAAAGGACTTTCACTTTCCTCGCTGAGGAACCAGCAGAGCCATCTACTTACGCAACATATTGCACAAAAGCAAGTCAACTGTTTTTCTCATAAATTAGAAAGAGAACAAAGCAGATAGGATCTGTAGAGAAATATTTACTGCTGGAGCCAAGCCTCCTGTTCAACTATCTTCTTTTTTTATTATTCTGAAAATGTATTAGGAGGGGGGTTTTAGGGTAGGCCAACATGAAATACTGCCCAAATGCATAAAAGTGAAAAGTGAAAGTTGTTTACAGAGGTTTTCACACACACACGCACACACGCATACACACACATAAGAAAACTTGGTGTCAATTCCCCTTCTTTAATGAATTCCCATTCAGTTAAGAAGTTGAGATTCCAACATGGCAACGCCCTTAGACTTGGATCTCAATACCTTTTACAAATAACATTTTAAGCTTTTCTTTCCATAATCACACAACACTTTCCATTTGTTCATTAGTCACATCTGCAACTATCGTTGCAGATGCGCTTCATGTAAAATAATGTTTCCACAATATCTTCAAAACTGTTGATGCGAACTGAGGCCATATTGAACTGTGAAGTTGAAGGAAGTTGAAGTTGCTCCCAGGAAATTTGACTTTGGAGGATGTTTTAGTTCAGGGGTGTCAAACTCCAGTCCTCAAGGGCCACTGTCCTGCAGTTTTTAAATGTGCTACAGGTACAAAACACTGGAATGAAATGGAAGCCATTTCATTCACTGAAATGGCTTGTGTAGATCAGCTGATCTTGTGTAGATGGCTGATCTACACAAGATAAGACATCTTGTGTAGATCAGTCATCTACTCCTCCTTGTGTAGATCAGATCTCCAGAGTCTTGCTAATGACCCAATTATTCTATTCAGGTGTGGTGCAGCAGAGACACATCTAAAAGTTGCAGGACAGTGGCCCTTGAGTTTGACACCTGTGTTTTAGTTGATTTATCCAACAAGGAAGTCAGAATTTCCCAGTTCTGACCAAAACTGTAATGCTGCTCAAGTCTAACCACAGGATCTCAACTCCATAATCCTTCCATAGAGTGCTGGTTGGTTAGGTCTCCTAACATTTGGCCTCAGATATTTATCTTGACCTGGAAAAGTCACCAGCTACGTCTTTACTTTCTGAGACGAAGCTTCGTTACTCATTTTGTCTTGACCGTTGCGTTCTGCGTCATTGCGACTGATCAACACTCGTATACCGTCTCATCACGCTTCTAAAACTGTTGACTGCTTTCCTCACACTCCCTTTTTTTGTTTCAAACTTTGTATCTTCCGTCTTCACATCAGATTTAGAAATGAATACATTTTTTGAAAGTCTAGTGAAAAACATAAGGTAAATGCTTTTGGCCACCTCCTGGTTTTAGGAGCTAACCCAGCATACCAAGATCAAATCTGTACAATGTTGCAGTAAACCAGTCCAAGTCAGGCTTTCTTGCATTTTTGCCCTTTTTTTGAATTCAATATGTTTGACAGATTTATCCAGCAAATTGACAATGACTAAATAAAGTCAATGATTGAACATATGTTCACCTTCTTCAACATAATGTGGAGCCATTTGCCACCAAAAAGCCAAATGATTTTTTTTTTTTTTTTCAATCAAGTCTACATGTGTGCAGCCAACCCCCAAGAAATCCATTTAGGTTTCAGGCCAACATAATGAAAAATAGCAGAGGGGTGAATTTTGTCTTTCGAGGCAAGACAGCAATCAGAGTGAAACAAGTTATTTAGGCTCCGGGTTGGGTGATCAAACCAATAAAGTTAAACTTCAGTGGCGTTACCCGCTAGCAGAGCTGGGGATGTTTTACTCCCTTTATAGAACATGTGTCTTTGTAGCCTTGCTTTCCTTCAGAGTTCTGGCTTAAATCACTTTTTTACTGCTATGCCTCTGCTTGAAGAGAAACTTTCTGATGTCATTTGAAACTGTACAACATTGTTCAAGATTTTCAGGACCACAGCATTTGGAGGTCTATTTTACCAAAAATGGCAACAAATTGCACCCTCCAAAGCATGGCCGTGGTTCAAAGAATAAGGTACAGCCAATCAACACTAAGAAAACTGAATGGAGCTCATTGATTGGCTGTTCTAACACTGTTCTGTCCTCATAAGACATGAGGCTGACGCCATGAGTGACAGACTGTCGAAGGATTTACCTCCATTGCTTTACTTCATGGAAATCTTGTAAAACTTAAATAAACCAATAAAGTAGTTTAGTGTATAAGTGATCATTTAAAATTTCAGAGTCCACATGTCCAGGAAGCAATGGCTTCTCAAAAGCAGAGAATTTTACATTATACTGCCCATTTAAACATAAAGTCAATTTGATTTTTGGCCATATCCACATGTTGACTCTTTTTGATTTTTTTTCTTTCATTCTCTCTGCCAGAGCAGCATTAATACGATGAAGGAACACTTTGTGTTCCAAACGTCCTGGCCAGAGAACACTGCGTTTCCTTTGGCTACAGGAGGTTATCACTGATTGATTCCTCCATTAAAACTGATGCATCTGAGCGGATTAGAAGAGTGCTGGCCTGTAACACGAGTGTGGTGGAGCGTGAGACGAAGAGTGATGGCGGGCGCATTCTCAAATGATAGTGGCTGGTGACGGCGGCGTATCGGGAGCGGGGCAGTTGTTTACTCCCAGTAACGACAGACTTTATTTTAAAGTTTTGCCCCCTGAATATGCAGCGCTGCTCCACTGCAGAGCCACTGCAGAGACACCTGACTCTCCGCCTCCCTATTATAGAAATCTTTCCCAGCACCTGCAGACAAAATTGAATTAGTGTTGATGCTTTGGCTGTGTTGTTTTATTCTGTATATTTTGCTTATGTAACTTGTTTTCCCATGCATGACAGTTTGGTATCAGCAGAGCATTTTAGCATGATAAAACCTGGGTGTTTTTTTTGAGGGGGGCGGGACGGTTCCAAGGACAGCTGTGATACAATATGCTATAAAAGTCTTCTGTTCCACATTGTGAAAGTTACATAAGTTCTATATAAATCCTCAGAAGTTGTCTCTCAATATCCCGAGGCCTGGATCTATCCTTTCATCTTGGAGCAGTTCTTCTGTTTTGACAGATTGCAAGAGCTGAAGGCTCAAACCTCCAGCTTAAATTAGTTTCCTCTGACATCTAAGAAGAGGAGAGGAAGAGGGAGCGAGTCTCTGAGTGAGGAAGAGGGAAGTGTGGATAGGCACTGAGGGAGGAAAGCCTGAGCTATATGTTTTTTTTCCTTTTCTGCTGCATGCAAATATGGGGGAAGGGGAACAGCAGAATAAAAGTTCAAATGTAATGTGCTTAATGGCATGAGAATAAAAGATATGTGGGCAGCTGGGAGCCGAATGAGATAAAGAGAAATATGTGGTGATGGGGGAAGAAAGGTGAAGAATGGGTTATTTGATTAAAAAATAGACATTTCCTAAAGTGGTAATCTAATGGCAAAAAAAAAAAAAAAAAAATGGAAGAAAATTCTTGAGGCATGGATCTACCGGCCACTTTATCAGGTACACTTGTTCCTTTGCTTGTCCACACAAGCTGTGTTTCTATTGACATTTTTTATGTGCATTTTTACAATTCACATTAGATAAGGCTAACGGGAACAGTGAAATTTAAAATAACTTCCTCAAGTTAGCAGAAAAAAAAATGTTAACCCTCATTTAAGGTGATTTTTGGCTTTTCTGAAAAAGAGTTATCACTCTAAAGGGGAGATGGAAACATATTTGCCGGATAATCTCTAATGTAGCAAACTTTCCTATCCCACTGGTGGTCTGTGCCTTTCTAGAGGCATGATACTCATATTTTTAATTAATACCTGAGTGATTTCAGTTTAATTAAAAAATATCTTTACTTATCCCAAAGGGAAATGGACCAAATTAAATTTGATGAAATCTCAGTACAATTTGCTATGGCTAACCATTAGCCTCTATTTGTCAGTGATTTGTATTCTGTCACTCTGTCAACATTTCTGTTTTCTACTTAGTGCCCAAAAGGCTACTTCAAAATAAAAACCTCAAAATATATGAAGGGTTCCTTACATTGAACTCACTAGCTTAGCTTTGATTGTCTTCACCAGACAAGTTCACAGATGACATCTACTAACCACTTCCTTCTCTGTTGGGTTTTCCTCAGACAGTAACTGGTCTGAAATGTTCTCTGAATGTGCAGATTGTGCCTTTAACATTTGTAGTGGTGCCCTCATTAAGCGTTAAAATTTGAAATGAGTAAATAGAAACTAGCTTGTGGCCACCTACAGTTTGTGCCTTCATTAATCAAAGCAAGAGTAACTTCAGACAGCTCTTAATGTCAGACGCAAGGCCAAAAACACTCTCTGCAAGAACAGGGAAAATGAGTCCTTTTACTAACTTTGTTCTTGTTAGAACACTAACAAAGTTACTCCATACTTTACAAGAACTAATGTGAAGAACTTCCTTTAGGAGGACAACCACGTCATATTTGTCCAACAACCTTTCAGATATATGTTCTGCCAAGGTCATATATCAAGAACAAGCTAAAGTGAGGGAGAACAAATTCCTCTGTACTAGTGAACAATGTTCTGACCTTTCATATCAAACATTTCTATCTGGAAAAGAATCTCCTTGAGTCATGTTGTGTGGAAAATGACCAAGTAAGAAACAGACCTAAAAACTGGAACTGTTTTCACATATCTTGAACCTTTAAACAGACCTGCCATATTTCACTGACTTTTCCGTCTGTCCATCCGTCCGTCCATCCATCCATGCAAGCAAGCAAGCTTTGGCTTCACAACCATCTTCTAGATCTTCCATTTGTGCCTACTGGTAAGATCAAACCTTACTTGATCGACCTTAGGCTGAACTTTAACTGATTTTGGTCATGTGGCTTAGCTTTGATTCATTACAGTATTGTTTTAGTTCCCATTTCCAAGCATTTGGGATTATGTTAGCTAAACAACCTTTCTAATAGGTTGTTGTGCTAACTCTAAATAGTATCTCATAAATATTTGTTCTGCTAATGCTAAAGCAGAACTCATTATTTAGAGGAAGCTAATGCTAAAGTGTTAACTTCAATCACCAGTAGATCTTACTGCCATAGTTGTGGGTATAATAATGATCATTCTGCGCCGCAATCAATCAATATATTTGTAAAAAATAATTTGGGGGAATCCTCTGGTGCTGAATGAAAATGAAATCTGATATTAGTGCCTTAGTGGAAATGTACTTTACAACGGTTACAGCAGAATGAGTGAGGGTAAGTGATGTTGGACTATACTGCCATCAGAAATACATTAAGTATTCCTGATGTGGGGGATACACAAGAATCTTAAGCAGAACTGGCCATACTGGTCTGATACCGAAACAGAAGAGTAGTGAAACGATAACCTGGTACATGAGTGCATACTGAGGTGATCCAAGAGACAGAGCTATAATGTGGTTGAGGTTGAGTACGGTGCAGGTACAGAAAAAGATATCCTAGATTCAAAACATGTCTGGTGAGAAGGAAGAATGGGAAGCATCAGAAATACTTTTACAGGAGGCCGTCCAAATTATACAAGGCAACAAAAGCCAATTTTATCCTTTCCCAGCTCCTTGACAGATAATATAATAAGAAACTCGGCTCCTCACCTGTGTGTCAGTTTACCCCAACCAGAGCAAAAGCAAATCAGAATGGCCATGTGTCTCCCATTTATCATTCCCAGAGGAGAAAAAGAACAAGTGTTAGCGAATTCATCAAGGAGTGCACCCACAGCGTAATCAGTTTCTACTGTACACAACAGAGACGCTAAATCACCTGCAGGCATCTGCCCGTCTGCTGAAGGAATAGAACAGGATTATTCCACAGTGTAAGATGTTCAGATTTATACAAAACCCTAATCCAGGCAGCTTTTTCTTATTTTGGGAAACATCAGCAAGAGCTACTGACAGACTCTCAATACCCAGTGACAGCCAACGCTGGTCACTGGCAGTTTCTACCAGGTAAATGCATTTTCCTTTCTTGCATTGCTGAATGATGACAGTGATGGTAATCCGTAACATCATAATCACTAAGCTACGTGTTTGCATATGTATCTGGTTTAATTATACGCTATGAAATATGAATATGAAACTGGGATGGGTGCAGTGCATGGTCAGCCTTTTGGTGAACTTACTGGCATCTTCTGGGTTTATGAGTACATTCAATAGTTTATAGTAATTTGGAAAAGGCCTTGTCTTCTCTAATATCTTTGCCGATCTCTATCTACTGAGGTGACTGTGGATCAGTGGGCAGAATACTGGTATTACAATCAGAAAGTTTTGGGTTAATTTCCAGTCACATGGGAATTAATCCCTTAACCCCAGAGGACTTAACCTCCAAGTTGTCCACCGTCTGGTGTGTTAGTGAGTGTGGTTGGGTGATGGTGGATATAGAGTAAAAGGTTTTAAATGGTTCATATTACAAAAAAGTCATACGAACCATTTATCATTTACACCATGCTGACGAAGACAGCATTCACACCTGCTTTAATTGAAATCTAGTTCCTTTGCTTTGAAAGGCTGATTGGTTTGGTGATGTGTGGATGTGTAATCAAACTCTGATCCAGACCAACAAACTGCACACCAGTTCGCTGCACGGCAAGCGAACTGGAGACGCTCCAAAAGCAGGAAGTGGTCGACAACACAGGGCATTCTGGGTAAACACAACCAAAACAAACATGCTAGTTTAGCTTTAGAGGGAGAAATAGATCATGACCATTAAAGAAATGCAAAACAAAAATCCTACAGCCCCTAAAGTCTGACACCACTCCATTTTGTTCTTTTACATTTTATGAAGAAAGTTGTGCTCGTGTCTTCGTTTGAGGTTTTCGTGTCATTTCCCTTTAGTGGTTCTTGGTTCTGTACCTTCACAGGCGAGAAGGAGGAACAGTTGTTTACAATGTTTGGTTCGTTTGATACAGTGTGGTTTGAAAGAGAACTAAACCGACTGAAAATTTAAGAACGGTCCCCAGTCAAACCGAGTATCAGGTGTGAAATCACCCTAAAAACAAGTGGCTCTTAATGTAGCAAAGCTGGTCAAAGCCCAGATTCCTACTCCAAATCCCATTCCTTCCCAGAACTACCAAGTCTGTTGAGTCGGGGAGGCTGCTGTGATATGACAACCCGACAGAGGCAGGTTCCAAAAAGACAACAATAACTCAATACTCCAGATCAGCAAACCAGTAAATCTTCATTGACATTTTTTATTACCATTTCCATATCCTGAATGAGGAATGAAGGCAGACCGTACGGAGTTTTCACATCTTATGTAAAGTTAAAACCAGACCACTGTTGCATTTTACACCCTTTGACAACTGAAATATACTGCAGGTGAAACGCTCCAAATAGTGAGCAACTCTTACATCAGACTATAAAGCAGCTCCATAACTTGGTTCGACAGACTCACAAATTTGGAGAAAACAGCAACTTCTTTTAATATTCTAAATAATCTATGGCAGCCACAAGGGACTGGAACTGATTGGAAAGGATTATGTTATCAAGTAAATATGTGCAGACTGTTCCAAGTGAGAGCAGAGCGATTAAAAGCCTGTTTCCTTTTCTCAATATTATGCTAAGGATTTTCTCTTAAGGATATTAGCTCATGGGGTGGATAAGATGTTTGTCACTGATGTCTGACTATTCAGCAGTAGATGCGTAAAGGGTAGAACTCTGGCAAATAATGAAAGCAGATAGATAGATAAATAGATGGCAGTTTAAAGAACTAGAATTATCAGTTGACAAAACTGTAAACAACCACTTGAAATGTTTGTAATGTGGATCCCATTTATATCTGTTTAAAGCAAACTGTCCAGCTACATCAGCAATATGAATTATTGAACCTGCAGCAGCTATATGAGAACGCCTACACAAAACATCTGACAAGATATTTCTCCTTTTAAAAGGTGAAAAGAATTCATTCAAGTCAGAGCAAAGATTAGAATCAACGATGCTAAAATTGCAAACTATAATCACTTTTATGTGGTTTTTGAAGTCTAAGTAATGTTTGTGTATGTGTGTGTGTGACACATCGGCTTATAAAGAGAAATGAACAAGACAGTTTGATTAATAGCTCATTAAATTCAATTTCTTTATTGGAGCTCCACATGACTCATGCTTGGTCCTCTACTTTGAATTTTAATTTCACTCTGCGAATCAAAGCACACATCTTCAGCAGATGTACATGCATCTTTGAGGGGAAAAAGGTGGATGCATTTTTATTTGGTGTGTGTACATTTCTTTTTTGCTGTTTTAAGAATGAGGAAGCAGTTGGTGAATTTTCCTAACGGTAAAGACACCGACAGTCACCCATGTGCCCTAGATTTGACGCTTTCCTGTCAGGGATAGCAGAAGATGTAAACTTGAGCTAACAGTTTACATCTGGTTGGAGTCGATTTGAACTTCTTTCTAAGTTGGTCAGCACATGTCATCTTATGTATTTATCTACTGAATAGATAATGTATTTATCAGTTCAGTTTCATTGTCCACTTTATTTCCCATTGATTGTGAATATTACTATTATCCCATGCAGTAAAACTGTATTATCACTTTTTAATAATCTTTTTAATAAACCGAGACCTCACTAAAACTTCTAATTTCCACTTTTTTTTTTCTTTCTTTTTTTTTTTTTTACTTTAAAACTCACAGCAGACCCTGCAAAATAAAAAATGAATGAACCTACATGTGGAAATTTATGCTTTCACATCTAATTAACCTTGAAAGTAGTGACTTCCTTCCTATTAATAAGTGGATAGATCACACTGACTTTTCAAACATTGCCAAATTTCCTTTCCCCTCCTCCCCCACTTATTTTTATGAAACCTTCATCAAATTGCCACTTGGTCTGACACTTTTACCGTTCTGTGACTCTCATCGCTTATCTCCCATAAATCTTGCGACTCTCTCTGCTAAATGACCGCATTAAGAGGTTAATTAACATATGTTAAAGCGGTCCATCTGCTCTGTTGGAGCATTATCACCAGAGGATGTTGAACAGGAAAGGTGTCCCAAGGCACCCCGTATGTCCTTGATGGCCACGTAAAGCATTCCAGCTGCTGAAAACACCAAACCGTTCTACCACAAGCTCTGGGAATGCAAGTTAGGATTTTATTTATTTATTTTTTTACTCCCCATTGGAGCACAGAGTTAAAGAAGTCGGAATAAAGGAAGCCATACGAGGGTCTATTGTCATTTATTATTAACACACCGGGGAAAAGGGAGTCATTAATTAGTGAGCAAATTTTTCTAGAACCCTCCAGAGTATCACAGTCGGGTGGTCCAAGAGGAAAATTGAATTAAATTAGAAAAGCTGTGCGACGGTGGCTTTTTGTATGGGGGATTTGTCTAATTAAAACACACAGAAGAATTCCGACACACACAGCAAAAGTTAAACTTGAACTTCTTTACTTAGTCAATTAGAGCTCACAAACATTTCAACATAGAATCCAACTATCACCTAGTTGGATTCTATTGGCAAAAGGAAACTTTGTACTGAGTCGGGTTCTGGTTCTGCTGAAATTTTTTAATTTAAATTAGCTTAGTGAAAATCTTTTTTCAATCTTTATAGCTCAACTGTTGAAAATGAGGCTCTAACATTCACAAATGACATTGAAATAAAATCCAGTCCAACATCTGATTGGAGGCGATTCCTCTGGAACCTTTTGGAGGAAAAATACCCCAACTTCACAACATGTGTTTGTATTGTAACAGAACTCTGTGGTTCTTCAGGATGAGAGTCAGGGTGAGGAGGCGCCATGTTAGGAAGACCAAGTGGAAACTGCAGGATCTTCAGAACAAACAGGTCATGATAGGCCTACTGGTTATCCCTCTGTCTAGACACAGGATCAATATAACCAGTTTAAAAACTAAAATGAATGGTTATATGCCAGACATGAAAAACTGCTGTATTCCATGCGTTCAGAATTTAGGTTTCATTGCATCTTGCGGTGTCAACATTGCAGCGAAATACAGCTTCATTTTGCAGCAATTCAAGAGCTTTCCAGCTTTTATTGCTTCACAAAAAAATCTGTCAACACAGAAATTCCAAAGCACACAAAGAAGCAATTATATATATATATATATATATATATATACTTTCACCTCTGGTTGTAGTAATTCACTTTTCTAAATCTAAATTCAATTGAGTTTAGCAGACTATCAGTAGTGAATTTATTTTTCACCAACTGTGTCTGAATATCTTTGAAAACTACACGCTGTGCTAATGTTTCCACTCTTCTGTGTAACCATTTATGTACCAGGCTTTTGGTAACATGTTTTCTATTTGCTAAATAGCAAATAATAATGAGATGTATTTATTAATATCTTCAGAATCAGAAGTTTAGATACCTTTCCTCAGTATTAAGTAGCATTGCCTTTGTCTAATGTGAAACAGTTACAACAGAGAAACCAATCTGAATCTCTTCCAATGAAAACACACTGAATCTCAGTAAACTCTGTGGTTTATGTGCTAGAAAGTCTGTTTGATTCATCTTGAAAAAGCTGTTGCAGGTTTATGAAGAGGTTTAGAACGTCTGCTTTTGGTTTCTAAGTTAATTAAGGAGACTTAGAACTTTTCTTGCTTTGATTACTTCCTTTTTCTTGTATCTGAGACCCACGTAGCAGGCACTGATGGCCAGGTCAGCTTTAATAAACTAAGCATAACAAACAGATTTATATCTGGCTTCTGTCTGATCATTCAATATTTTGAAGCACAGCCTCATTAGGGACATGGGATGAACCTCACTCACCCTCACAGACTGAAGCCAAAGTGACATGTGAATACATTCGGTGCTCTGAAAAAGTGTTTGCCCCCTTACAAATTTATTCGGCTTGAAATGCCTTGAATTATGAAACTAAATGTACTATCAAACATAACCAAAGTTGATACAGAAACATAGTCAGCTGGTGCTTTCATTTATCTATAGAAAAAGAAAACTACTCTATCCAACTTGGCCTTTGTGAAAAAGTCATTTTGTTAACTCATGATGATAAACTACCTTTATTTGGTAGTAGGGGCTGCCAAGCTATTCCAAGAGCTCATTAACAATTTGTCCAAAAAGTCACAAAAAAAAACAAAAAAAACAGAACGTCATAAAAGTGTTGCAGACATAAGTTACTGTAGCTGAGGTCAAGGTTCATGAATCATTAAGAAGAAGAAGACGACCTTGGGAAAATATTACATTTTTGGAAGGTGTGTGTCCTTTCACATGCAGTACAAAACTGACACATACCATTGACAGTCAAACGTGGTGGCAGTGTGATTATCTACGGCTGTTGTGGTTCTTTTAACACTGTGCAACTTGGTATAAGGGGGTCCTTATACCAAGGAGGCCCTAAAGAGGATGTGCTTCAAAATGCTGAATGATCAGACAGAAGCCTCCTGATAGGTGGAGCTATGAATTGTCCAGAGAATTCCAGTTGAGAAAGTCTGTCTGTCATTTCATGACTTTTAGCTCAAATACATTTGGGTTATCCAACAGGATGAGGACGATAATAATACTATGACTCATTTTGATGTGAAGAATTTGCTGCTGGGCTAATCTCATTTAGCCAAGATCCTCCCCAAGAGTCGATAGGATACCCTACCACCCTCATAAGACAGAGTCCAGTTATTGACTCTTTTAGGCAGCCTGTGTTGAAAAGACAGTACTTTTCTTTCTGTAATTATCCAACTTTTCATTGACAAATGAAAAGTTTTATACTTTAGACCAACCATGTCATCACCATCTTGCCCCAGTCTATATGTCCTAAACCCCAACTCATTATATTAAGCTCCTTTACTTGTAGAGAAACATATTTAAGTCCCAAGGTGACAATGGGGTTTTTCACTTTGGAGTAGCAGTGAAAAGTTATTCAAAGTGCTCCACGAGTTGGATGTATTTTCAAAATCAAATGATCAAACAACAAGAAGTCTTCAGGCAGTTCAGTCAAGAGAGACAACATCCAGAGAGGCTCTTCTCCCTGGATGTTGTGTGGATGTTGTGGCATTAGTGATGGGGCAGTAATGCAGAGCGCCCCATCACTCCAGAGAAAGATGTGGGATGACACACTCTATGTGGATATCCATCATCTGTTCCATAATGTGACACATTGATTCCCATATGCCTGATATTGATATCCCCCGATATGACCTGCTGATATTATACAAACCTAAACTGTAAGCCTTTCAAACTCCACCTTGTTCTGGTGATGTGGGCTCATGCATCTATGAGGCATTGCTCGTCTGACTGTAGCTATACAGGGATTTCGCTCCTTATTTAATGTGCCATGTGTTGTAGATGTGGCAGCTCTTCACAAGCCAAACCATTTATATGCCTCTTGCTGGTCTTGGCACAAAAAACAATTCAAAGTGGACCGGTTATCTCCTTGAGAAATACTGAGCCTGATTCAAAACCATTAACAGTCTAGAAGGCTCTGCATGGTCAAGCCAAACTGCTGAAATCAGTTGTCATTGTCACAATGAGAATCCCGTCATTCTGTGCTCAGCCTCATGTTGTCTGCCCCTTCTTGTCACATCCAGCATGATAAGCTGTTTTCCTTCTTCTGTATGCAAAACTGTTCTGATTCTGACCTGATCAGAATTTCATACGTGTGTTTATGCGGAAAACATCCTCAGCTACTCAACTTCCAGAAGCCGGTTTTTCAGCCAGAGACCAGGAAGTATGTACGGCTCCTGGCGTACATACTGAGGTATGCCAGGAGGAAGTGCGTACTTTTGGACCAAAACACCCTGCTCTAGTCAATCGCTCTGTGTACTATAGGGTTTTAAACCGTACACATGACAAAGTTCCATGACATATGCTTCAGCGGGGAGGAATCTCTCAGGAGCTTGGTATGGTACACCTTGCAGACCTCAAAGGGTGTTTCCCCAAACCATTTGATCGCAGTTGACTTTGGTCCGAACATACTGGGCCCTTTACTACTTCAGAGGGGTCTCTAGAACACAAACCTCTACCCAATGTGTCCACTGCTGCAGAGTAATCTGAATTTAAACTGCAGTCACATAGCCACAGTTAATAAATAAGTCATCTTAATGATGTAAGCAGTGGTCGTTTAGAGATTTAGATTGTGTTCTAATCCTCATTAAGGAAGGTCAAGTGCTAGAAAGTCCCAACTTTTGTGAATACTTTGATGCTCTAAACTGTCATCAACCACCCCAACCATCATCAGTCACCTGCCACCTTTTAATGTCGCCGCCCGACACTTGGACAATTAAAATAATTGATGCTCACAAAGCTGCAACTGGAAGGTAATATTGTGGCCTTCTTCGCTTGTTACCAACACATCACCCACAACTTGTCAATATTATGTTGTAGTGCTGTGAAAAGGGATTTGACCTCTACTGTCCATGTGTTTCTTTTTCATGTTAATGTTCCTGATCATCAAAACACATCAAATAAAACAAAGACATCCCAATGAGTCATTCTTGGCTCATTATACAAGTTGACCTGCTTCTGTAGAAGTGCAAGAAGAAATGTACACTCCTGACGAGAAGCTTGGGGAATAAATGCTATTGATCTTTTGGTAATTCACTAAAACACACACACATACGCACATGCATTTTGCATGCTGCTGGCAGATTTAAAATGGGTGAGGTTTGATAAGTTAATGAGAAATCTTATTTGTAGCACACACTGGAGTTTCATTGTTCTGCTTAAAAGTGTGCGATGATTTCACCCAAACTGTTCAGCTAACTCTACTGATTGGTATTACACAAGTACGTTTTATTACCAGGTGCAACAGCAGTTTCATCAAGCAATCATTTATAATTCAGCACAATGAGGCCAGAAGGAGCCATTGATGCAATAAGCAAGCTAATTTCAATATCTCCCGAACACGTAGCACAGACCGAACAACAACTAAATTGTCAGTCTGACATTTATGGAAGAAAACCCTGTTGTGCTGAAGACCTTTCAGTGATAAAGAGAAACAGTTTCAAGGAAACATGATCCTTCTAAATCCAAATCAACGATATCCCAGGGATCCACTTAATGCGCTTTGGCTGTGGTCACTAGCAGCAGACTGTCTTGTGGTATATTAAGGATGACGGGTCTGAATGTGACGTTTAAAAGAAGCATAATGAGCTGAGTGTCTTCAAGAAAACACAAAAAGCAAATGTCTTGTTTGATCTTAGCACTTTCGTCTTAACTCATGATGATCAGTTGACCTGCTTCTGCAGAATTGCAAGAAGAAATGTACACTCCTGACTAGAAGCTTGGGGAATAAATGCTGTTGGAAGAATTATGTTAACATACAGAGGTCCTCCAAAGTCAACACATTTATTTATGCAGCTAGTTAGCTAACGATTTAGCTAGTTAGTTACTTATTGCGTAGGAAGGCAATGGACAAGGGAAGTAATCATATCTCTGCTCCCAAGGTGAATGTTAAACTTAAGAAAACGTGATTTTTGTAGACCGTCACACCTTTGGTGTGTAGCTGTTCCACTTGGTCTAGGAACTCCTTGAAGTTCTCCAGGCTGAGATGGACATTGTTACTGAAGAGATCTTGGATAAATAGTAGAAAATGGATAGATGGAGGAATATATAATATATATACGTCTACCTTTAAAATAATTTCTGAAATTATGAATCTTGTTAATGATAACATGTCCGTGGATGTTCTCCTGATATCGCTAGTTAGTAATCTGACCACCTCAACTACATCCACCTGTCATGCCATCCATCACAGATCCACATGGATCATCAAGACGTTTCAATATTTAATATCTCTTTGCTCATGTCTTGTCTGTTTGCACCGCAGATTTTAGTTTCAGTTTACTTCAAGAGCAGACTCTGAACCCACAGATACTTCAGCTCCTCATTCAGCTTCAGTGTTTGAAACATTAAACCAGCCTGAACGCCTGAGCTAAACGATGCAAATGATTTATGGCTTTAAATCTAAAAGTATCCTTTTCGCAAAAACCGATGCCACTGACAGACTGAGGTTATGTGCAGCTGCTGTCTAACAGATGGTCTTTTTATGGCGCCTCTAATCGATGAAGTTCCTCCGTAGATGTTATGCGTCGTAAAAATGGATGCAGGCGTAATGTGTGGCTGCAGGCAGAGTTGAGGGAGGGAGGGGAGAAACTTGAGAGTGTGCAGACATTACGCTGCATATAGCATGCCAGTAAGCACCGCACTGACTGTTTACTTAATAGAATATAGACACTGCAAATGGCAGCCAGCCAGGAAGGACTTGATATAAGACATGAGGGACTGCAGCAGGATGGAGGGAAGTGAGCTCACACACACACAGGCATACGACCTGGGGAGGCAGAGGAGCAGGGGAGAACGTAGCAAAGATGAAGAGCGGGAGAGGAAAGATTGATTGATACAGAGGAGGAATAAAAGAAAGAGAAATCCAGGTTTGACTGCAATGCTGTAAAATGTACAGGAGTGTTTTATAGCTCTGACTGCAGCTCCTGCAAGTGCTGACGCAGCTCCACTGCCTCCCTGTGGTGGAACAGAAACAAGCAGGTTTATACAGCTCATAGTGTTCTCATAAGAATAAAGCATTGAGCTGTAGAACGCCGCACCGACACATTCTGCAACACACACACGCACACACACACCTGAGTCAGCATTTAGTCATTCAGCTCTGCAGACATTCAGCTGGCTCAGGTGTGTTGGAAAAGGAACCGGACTTTGTGGTGTAGCGGATCTTTATTTGATCACCAGGACATGTGAAGGGTGGGTCCAGAGGAGTGACAGCGGCTGAACTTTGGGTAGTCACAGAAATTTCCGAGAATAAAATTAAGAAAATTTGTTTGAAAAGCTGAAATTTTATGTGAAAAAAAATGTTAAAAAAGACATTTTGAGAAAAATCTCAGAAATTTTTCTGAGAAGTTTCAAAAGTTAAGCAAGTCATGTTTTTGTGTAAAGGACCATCCTTCATCCAAAGGATGTCCTGCCAATATGTTTGTATTTACTGCATATACTTCCATCTTTGGTGTGTCACTTTCTTTCCTGTCACGTTTTCATTAATTCTTGAAGTAAATACTCTTAAGAATTCGAGCTGCACAATATATTAAAAAGATTTTTCCCTATCATAATATCAGTATTACAAACAATGTGCTTTTTTGTCTTTTAACATCCCTGTCTTCACATTGTCCAAGTCATTATTATATATATTTGCACCTAAAGTGGTTTGGAGAGTTTTAATATTCCTTTGGAAATATTTGGATTCCATCAACATGTTCTAACAAAGCAAAGGATGATCAGCATAGAAGTTAGAACAAGTGAAATGGTCAATGATGTTAAATGTTTTGGAATAACATGTCCCAACATTTGATGATTAAAAAAAAAAAAGTTTAAATCAATATCCGGAGTACCAGATTAGTACTTGAACGCACCGTGGCAGCAGCCTTGTTAGGAGAAACTCTTCAAATCACTTCCCCTCAGCGCTGCAGCAGAATTAGAAACGTTCCTGCGTTACAGACATTAGAGATAGGTGGGAGTCCTCACACTCTGTCCTCAGCCTCCTTGTGCCACTTGTTGCTGCTGTGTGGGAGAACGTTCCACTTTCTAGTTCCTCACACAAACATTTTGAATTTAATATGTTTGCCGAACAGAAAAAGCCTGTATGGTCGTGCTATTGTTCAGCTACTGTATTGGGTAAACAACTGTGCGCAGATTACGATCTGAATATGTGTGTGACTGGATGATTGAGGAGTTTTTACTACTATTATTATTAGGGCTTTATTTAACCATGAAATTAAAAACTCTGGCGACTAAGAATCTCATTTAGTAGAGTGTCCCTGTCAAGACAGATTGCAAGTCAAATAGCACCAAATTACAAAGCATATCCAGCCGTCCAGCAGCCCATTTTCTCTAAGTGCTTTATCCTGTTCAGGCTTCCAATAAGCTGCTTCCTGTCCCAGGAGGTGGAGCACGCTGCACAGGTCATCAGTGCATCACAGGGACACGTCGGATAATCACTTCTACACGGAAACACAGCACAGTTTTGAAACCCAATCTATCAGGACTGTCAAAATAATATTTCCTGAAGACAGAACAGGTTTTGCACTGCTATGAATTATTAAATGAAGATATAAAATCAGAGGTGTGCACACTTCTGCTTAACCGCTATTAGTGATTTTGCCATGAAAACATGCAGCAATATGTGCTTAAGCAGACAAAAGAGGTAGAGCAAGGACAGAATCAGACTTATTTAACAATAGACATTAGGTTTGTGCCAAAATCTTTCTTTTACGGTAGTGTTTTATCTTTCTCAGAGGACCCAAAAGTGTTTGTTTTACTAGCTACACCAGACTCAAAGCTACACCAGAGACCAGGCTGCTGAACCATCGGCGCCACCGGGTCCTCAGACCGACCAGCATCAAGCCGGATGGCTGATGTGTCTTGGAAAGATTGTTTATGTTTCTGCAGAACAAGATAACGTCGACATAGAAACGATTATACGCAGATAAGCTACATACAGAAACTAAAAAGATGCTGCACGGCTACCTATGACATAGCATCTTCTAAAAGAAGACGCTACGAACTTTAAACTGAAAATCACAGACAGAAGCACGAGGAAGCATATTAGCCTCCAAAAGTCCTGGAAAAACACAGGAACTAAACCATTAGAGAGTTTTCTAGAATCTTGGATAGTCGTTAGCAAAAGTCGTATTATGGAAGTGATCACTTGGATCAAATAGAGAACCTGGATCATCTACGTAATGATCTGCGTCATCTGATGGCTACTTGATCTTGATCTCAACCCAAACCCGAGTCTGAGGTTCGGGTTTGGTCCCCAAACCTGAGGCTCGAGGACCAAATTGAGCCCACCGCAGCTCTTTGTGTGGCCCTCCAGGCTCCAGAAGGACACATAAATAGAGGAAGTCAAATCAAAGCAGTTTTTCTCTACTACTGCAAAATTAGAATCAGTCTTTTATTTTCACGAGTCAGTGAAAATTCACACAAAATCAGAAGGTCCCTGCATTTTTTTCCTCCTTTTTGCATTAATGCATAATTGTGATTTTCCCTTATGACTCATGATGTCAAATTCATAACTTGACAATTATTGCAAGTAACAAAAAGTAAAACTTATAGAATGCAGAGACGGTTCTTTAATATTTAACACTTTTTGCTACTGGGTTTTTGTTGCACATTTTGCACATTTTGCACTTTGGCACGACAGAATATTTGAGTAGAGTAAAACAAACAAAGAGTTGTTTCACTCAAAAGTTAAAAAAAAGTTGAACTGTGGTTCAGCCCAGTGTAACATTCTGCTGTACAATTCTAATGAAAATGTTACACTTGTTTTACTAGTATTTCTTTTATGATGTCTGTTTGACCTTTTACTTATTTAACCAATAACATTGCATTAATGACTCTACGAGTCCTAACAATAAAATCCACGATAATAAAACCCATGAAGCCATGAACCAGATTCAAATAAACAACAAGAAGAGTCGTCTTACCTTCCTAAATGTAAAGGTGGTGAATCCAAATTGAATCCTTGTCTGAAGTTCTGTCTGTCAGATCAGATGTTCTGCTTCTGCTTCAAACTGATTTGACAAATCAGTTGTGTCCTGCTTTGTCCACCGCCAAGCGGGGCTGGCCCAAGCCTCCAAGGGGCCCAAAGCGAAATCAGGTTTTGGGGCCTGCTAGTTCTGCTCATAATGTGGATTGCTGCAATCAGACGATTTGATAATTCACCAGTACTGGACTGATTCTGAACCTCCAAATAATTTCAATAGACGTTCCACATAACGTAGAAGTTGATATAAAAATGTTTGTTTAAGTCACATAAATGATCACGCTCAGCAGCAAACAACATATCGCCAACTACAGCTTAGAGCAGCTCATGATTTATTAATACAGTAGCAATGTAGCCTGATGTGAAAATATTTTGCTGGACAGTGTCAAACATTGAGAAGTTTTAGTTACTGTTATCAAACATTATAACCTGCCGTTCCGAAGCCAAAAACTGTCAGAAACAGAATCAGCTCAGTTTCACACAAATACGCGAATTTGAATATATCTCATGTAACTTTTTACCTCCGTTAATGCCATTTTTCAAATGATTTATCACGCGAACAAACTTATTCACGTGTGATTTTAATTTCATCTCTTAAATAACAGACACTGCAATTGCAAAATGGACTTTTTCACATTCTAGCATCGTAGAAAAAGAGATTTGCTCACATTTGTAAAGGAAACGCAGCTACTTTCTGCTTCCCCAGCAGTTCAGCTGGATACGTCTTCATCAGCTTGCACATGTTGTGATCACAGGAGGTCTATGTTCTCTCGTATGCCATCGGAGTTTCAATCTGTTCTCTATTTAAAACACTAAGACTATGTGTTGTAATACGTGGCAACAGGAGCTGCTATGAAGCCGTGCAACGCCTCAACACCAGATCACAACATAGGAGACATTTCCAGGAGCAACAGCAGCTGCTGGGGACTCGAGAACGCCCCAACACTCTTTTCATCCCTGCAAATACTAAATCACAAATTACGTTTCCATGGAAAGCTACAATGCACCACTAGGGGGAAGCCTTCAGTGTTTACTGGCTGATCCAATTAAAATCTTTTTTGCTATTCCACATTCCTTTCTAAGAAATGATTATCATGTTTCACAGCAGATTACTGAAGGCACAACAAGCATGCAGCTCAAATGTTTTCCAATCCATGTCGTCCTCCAGTTAAACGTCATAGTAACACCAGAGCAACATCAGGCCTTGTTTTGGTTTTGTTTTTGTCCAAGCTAAATGCCGTTCTTTTAAGCTAACACAGGAAGAACTTTCCTTTACATTTTGCCTTTACTACAGTGACCACATTTAACTTCTGCACAGGACACACAGTCAGTAAAGTCGGCACACAAGAGCATCAGAGCACTCTGTTGTCTTGGAGACTGCCTCTGCTTTGGCAGTCCGTCTCTCTTTATCTCCTTCTTTGAGTGTGTTTACTTGCAGAAGCAGTGCCTAATGTGAAAGTGTGAGCTGCTGCTGCTCACCGCCCACCTGCTTCACGAGAACCTGGCTGCTTCCAACCGCCGGCTGCCAAATCATAGTACTGCTCTCACAGTCTGAGCCACGTTCTTGTCATGTTTGCCTTGTAAGAGTGATCCCAAAATACCTACTGTTCCCTACTGGAGTCTGTCGTTGACACTGCCTGCAGCTTCTTAGGTTAGATACTCTGGAGTTTACTCTGGCTGTTTTTCGATACTTAACAATGCAGCCATGTTCCTGTGGCTTTGTTAACAATGTGGGCTAAAGTGCTGAGGAGGAAAAGTGTTCTGTTCAGATTCCCTCTGTTTTTGCTTTTTGTTACATATCAGATCAATTTAACAGCATGCTAAGATAACCTAAGTTAAAACAAGAAGTGCTTTTTAAAGAGGAAGTTATTGCAACATTTTTTCCAGATTTGAGGTGCCTAAAAGCTTCTACTCTAATCTGCTAAATGTTTTTCTTACATATTGTCTGTGAGTCTTTTACATCTCTGTTGATTAATTCTGGTTCACTGGTGTTTGTAAAATTGTTTTTATTCAGCCATACTGGAGGGTTTTCCAACATGAACAGTGTTGGGTCCAAGTCTAAGCTTTGACTAGGCCATGCCAAGACCCTTTTTAAGCCATGTGGAGGTGGACTTGCTGGTGTCCTCTGGGTTGTTTTCCTCATTCATCCCTAAAGGTGTTTGAAGATCCTAGAGTTGTGATTGTTTCAGGGAATCAACACAAAATTTGGATTTTATTATTATTATTATTATTATTATTATTATTATTATTATTATTTATTGTTGTTGTTGTTATCTTGTAACACTCCCATTGAAGCTATTTTAGCCCAGTCAAATTTTTATTGTTAAATCATAAAAACTGACCTTAACCAAGGCAAATGTGATCTGCTGTGTTTTAACATCAAGCATTGATACTTGTAAAATTTGGGTGGAGTGACTACAGGGACTACAGGGGCAGGACTTAATAGGGCAAAGTTCACCAAAATTTGACTTCTAATTCTCCCATGTGGCTAATTTTTATAATAAATCCCTTCATCAACCACCAGGCGGAATCGGGAGATGGGATTTTTTAATATGGAAAATTTCCCCTCATCCACCACCAGGGGGCTTCGGGACTTGGGAGAGGATTTAATATGGGTGGACTTAACATGGGGAAATATGGGAGACCTTCATATGGGACCTCCAGGTGGACTTACCATGGGAGGACTGTGGGGTGGTTCTCTGGGTGTAATGGGTACCGGGTCCTTTGATACGGGCTGTCAGGTCCCTGTATGGACCACCCACCATTACGCCAATTCACTCTCTAAAACAGAAGAACAAGCCCGTAATATGTCATGTGTTTTGTCTGAAAACCATGACCTTAAACAAATATTTAACAAGACAAAACTTCATCAGTACCTCATCAATGTTCTTATGATTCCCAAATAGAAATGTTTCAGTTGCCCCCATTCCTTCATTTGCCTTCCTTGTCTTAACATGCTCAGAACAATAATCATAGCAAAATATATCAGTGTTCCTTTCCAACTTGTTTCATTCAGCCATTATCATCTCTATATAAGACAAGATTCGCTTTTATATTCAATTCAGAGTTGATCAACTTTGTGTTGCAGCAACTGCAGCCTCCCAGATACTATTGCAAACTCTTCTTTCACCTGAACTTCCTCGTTTCAGAAGGGCCCATGTGTTCTCAGTGGGGTTTGGGTCAGGTGAAGACTTTGAAGACTTTGAATTAATAAACTACCACAACACTTCATTTCTTTCCTTTGGGATTAATAAAGTATTTTTGAAATTGAAATGAATATAAAATTACAACCTTTTGTGAGCTAAGATGTAATTTTACTTTTGTAATTAATTCCAACAGAAAATCCAATCAGACTTTGTGGTGTAGCAGATACCTGTGTCCAATCAGTCAATCAATCAATCAATCAATCAATCAATCAATCAATCAATCAAGTTTATTTGCACGCCACATTTCAGAAAAATAAAATGCCATAGCTGCCATTTTGAGAAAGTAGTAATAAACATCACATTTTGTCAAATGGCATTATGAAAATCATACAACACATATGTCATCCCATGATAACCCAGTGCTTTCCTTTTCCTTTTGGATGTCATTTATGTTTTGGTTCTTCTATTTCTGACCAACTTGTCTTGCCGTATTCATTTAATTATTTTTGCTTTAAAAATTCCTGCCATATCTGTTCATTCCTTGTGTATTGAGGTTTTTCATTTCTTCCATACAGGCAGCTGTTCCCAATTATACTGTATTCTCTGACATTCTCCTCTCCTTCCTGAGTGAATTTAAAGCTCTGTGGTTTAGCTGGTCGTTGCTGGTTCCTTCCATGAGACGATGCGTTTCCCTGTCAGTCCAAAGCCTATTTCTCTGCTTACACACCAAGACTTACACGTTTCTGTTGCCTTTTAGTAAAGAAACCTTTACCGTGGGGCGCGGCGATGGTGCAGCGGGAAAGACTCTCACACGGAGACCTGAGTCCTCAACACTGGCATCACAGGTTCGAGTCCTGGCCCGGTAACCTCTGCCGCATGTCTTCCCCCTCTCTCTCCTGTCTGACCACTGAGTAAAGGAGAGTAGAGCTGGAAAAACTCTTAAAAGAAAAAATATGACTTTTACCACCATGTTTCTGAACTCCCATCCGGTTTCTGGTCCTGACTTAATCTTGCACAACAGTATTATTGGAATTTTATATTTTTATGTGAAATACAAAGTAGTGAAGAGGAAGGAAAATAACACAAAGTTTTTAACTTTTTGTAAAATCTAATTTGTTAAATATGAACATAATGGATCTGGATTATGTTCAGAGTTAATAGTTTCACTTTATTTAGTGCTGCAGTTGTTTGGGGAGCAGAGGGCACATCTACAGACTGAAGGTCTTGATCATGCTTTAAATAAAACAGCTCATGCTCTATTAGATTGTATGGAGAGGATCGTCAAATACCTTGTTGAAGTCCAACCTACAATATTTAATTGGATTTAGCTCCAGCCGAAAAGAGCATTTGCATTCATGAAAATTTCTTCCACTTTAAAATTCTGCACTACTGACATGTTGAGTGAACAGAATCTATGATAATTCAGACAACTAACCTGCAGAACTCTGGAGGTGAGCTGGGTAGTTTTATATGAGGGACTGCAGCGTGAAAAACTGATCATCTTCCCAGACTTGGCCTCCCAGATCCTTCACTCCCTCATTTCCTGAAGCCGCAGTCCTTGATATTACAGAGAAATGTTGTCAAACCCTGACAAGACACATGATGGCACTGTTGTTCCATTGTTGAAGCCTCAGAAAGTACTGCAGTAGGACTGATCCCGGGCGTAGCGCCTCTCCAGTCGCCTCTCAGATTGTCCACCACGTCCTGCATCCTAACTCGCCCTGCCTCCTTTCTCTCTCTCTCTCTCATCTCCACATTCTTCAGCAAATTCTGCCTCTCACACGTGTTCAGAAAAGATTACCGTTTTCATTCCACGCCAAACCCCTGAACCTCAACCCGGCCTTTTTTCTTTAGGCGCAGCTTTATTTAGACACGCATGACAAAGAGTGATTTCTCTTAGGATTTGGGAATAGCGGGGCAATAGGAAGGAGGAACACATGGAATTGGCTTGACATTTTGTCTGCTTCTCAGCAAGTGATTGGAGATTAGCTCTGACATATGAAGGGAAAGCTGTGCAACAGATATGATGAAGAGTGGAGGGGGAGGAGAGGCGGTGTGGGCCAGAGAGGGATGGAGGAATCAAGATTGAGTACTGGAACATCTGAGCTCAGACAGAAAGGTGTTTACTGGGGCAACCAGGAGTTGCTTAGTATGTTCTGGGTTCGGAGCAGAGATGCATGTAAACATTTCAGGAAACCGGCCCTCATGGACTGGATTGGAAGACCCCTGGTGCAGGGGTAGGGTTCAGACTGAGACATATTTTCTAGGACAGACTAATTTACAGGTTATCAATTTCAGTCAAGTTTCATTCAGAAATAGCATAACGAATTTTGAGTACATTCATTTGTACTCCAAATCAGTACAAATGATTTGGAGTACAAATCATTTGTACTCCAAATGATTCCACTGGGTCATAGACACAGATTGGTAAAGTTAACAAGACGTTCCAATGTGAACACCATAGGAACAGGAAACGACAACAATCAAAACTAGTACAGTCACTTGTTAATAATAACAAAATAAATATGAAAACATGACACTGTAACTCTGTTCTTTGTGTGGGGAACGTTTAAATGGTTTCTGGTGTTGGATTGAACATAAGTTCTGCATTTTTTTTCCATTTGCTGTGGCATGCATGCGCAATTTTTTTAATTATATACAATAACATGCAGGGAGGATTATAGATGGGTAAAAAAAACTGTTGAGTTTTCTTCTCTGGTCAGACAAACCTGGAAGTGAAACACTTTAAACCAATTTGAAGTGTTTCATGACCTAAACACGTTAACACCATGTTTTCAAACTGACTTTTTCTTCAGGCACGTCTTTCATTGTCTTTCATTTGCGATTGTCGGCTCTGCTTTGGAGCAGGTCTGGTTTGGAGCATAAGAACCATCAAGTTTTATTTTCTGTGTGGTGTTCAGGGTCTGCATGAGGACACAAAGGGAATTGGTTGTATTGGTCCGACTGAATGGAGTGGTAGGAATTGTGGGTCAATCCCAGGTACTTTGTAATGGGACTTGTGTTTACTCCAAACTTTGTGTCCCCGGCGGACTCTGCTGATGTTGTGATGATAGATGATGGATCTTTTCTGAAGGCAAATAGAAGCCAGCAGAAATCAGATTGTTGGGGGGAAAATAAATGCAAATACGCAGAAGAGAATCTTGAGGACAACCTTTTGTTTGCTGTAGCAAACGTACGTCCTTTGAGAAAACTCTTCCCCTGAGGCCGTTACCAGATTGTTTTTGCTCAGGCTGCCTTGGCTTATCTTAAATAATCCAACTCAAACTTCCTATGTTTGACATTTTTCATCTCTCTACAGTAGCTGTAATGTTTCTTTGAGTTCTGAGTTAATAAAATTTAAGTTGTTTTATGCTTCTGCTGAACTGATGCATCATTTATTCCATAGTATTTGCTGAGTGAGTGCATTCCAGGTTCACATAGAGGGTGTGCAAGTATGAAACCTTCTCTAGGCAATGAAAATGAACTCATCTTAAATGCTTTACCATTGAAAGAGTTTCCATTTCTGTATAGAACGCTCATTGAATGGACAAACATAAGTGTGAAGTGTAAGTGAGAGCAACTTGATTTTCTACAGCAGAGCTGACAACTTCGCTGGCAGGCTTGAACATTTCTGTCATTTATTTATATATGGGTTTGATCTACTAAGTTTGTCGTTTTAGTTTTTTTTTTTTTCAGTTCCTCTCTTCGTGTAAAACCTGCTGTTACAGTGTTCCAACCGAAACTACAGGATAGTTATGTGGAAAATGTCAGTGGCTTTTACATCCTCCAGCTCTAAAATGCGTTCATCATTACATCATTACGCCTCGTTGCCACCGGGTTGCTGCGGATCGGTGCACTATTTTATGGTCAGGATAGCATTTCAACCTCCAACAGGAACCCGAAAAGCCTAACGTGGAATCACATTAGTGCAACGACAAATGTGACACACTGGTGTGTCTCATGTTTGTCGCAAGCAGTGACTGAATATCCTGTCTCCCAGTCAACGGGCTGTTGTGTTGTATTGGTCCAACGGAGCATTCAAATCACTGAAAATACATAAATAAAATAACATTTTCATCCAGGTCAAATTTGAATGATAAAAAAATTTGAACTAGAGATAATCAAATGAACTTCATGGATAACTGTGGAAATTGACTGTTAATCTGTAGCCAGCAAAGCAGATGCTGACTTTAGCATTGTTAGCAGCTAACGGTTGTATTCCTGCGCTAAATCACTCGTATCTTTTCTGTTTTATTTTTGACTGTCTACCCAAAATGCTCTCACAAAAATATAAAGATGGTGGTAGGTACGGCTATTTATCATTAGACTACAAGAAGAATTTTGATTTATTAAGACAATGATGAATTCCAACTAATGTTTAGAAACTCCAAAAAAAATTATCCAAATTTTTATTTATTCCTTGTTTGTTCTGTAAGAGCATCAATAAGTCCCTACGTTAGAAAACACGACAAGATGCTGTTACTGTCTGCAGATCAGAGTTTAAAAAATTGAATTCCTTTAAATGTATCCTTTGTTCTGGAGAAGCCTGATGAAAATGTTTGATTTTTTTAAGAGCAATGTTTGTGTTTGTGTAGCTCTGATTGTTGTAGTGCACAATCACTGCAACACAACTGAATGAAAAACACTGCAATGAAATTGCAATCAGGATTTTATCTTCACTTTGGTTCCTCTCACAAAAAAATACCACAAAACTTCATAGTTTTATGGCAAAACTATGATGTCATGATAAATATTTCGTATCACCCCCAGCTAGACAGTGATAATGTCTTCTATGGTTCTGTTAATGGCTTGTGGCTGACTTTTAGATTATTTTTTGCAAATTTCATCTTGTTTTTATACTTTTTGTCTCGTCGCAATTTCAGTATATGTTTATATTTTATTGTAATTATCAATTTCACTTTATTTTTGTATTTATGTTGTCATAGATAATGTGCTCAGTTTGATTATTATTCAATTATTGTTGCTGTTATTTCATTTAAATTTATGCTAATGTTTGGACTCTGAACAGACTCAAGATTTTAAATTAATGCTTCTGAAACATTTTCTGTGTCATTTTATCATTAATTCAGTTTTCTTTCATTTCTTTTACTCCTGATCTGAGTTCCGTAAATTTGATCTTTGATTTTTAGCTTTTCAAAAATGGGTATGATATGTTTGGGATTCCCCCCCGTTTAGCCAATACAGTTTCAGCGGTTGCTGCTGTGACTGTGCCTTTAAGTGATTTCACAGTGAAGGCGGCCATCTTTCCTAAAATTCATCAACACCTAACCCGGCTCTCTTTTCACCTCTAAAACCAATTAAAGGTTTTTCATTTAACGTCTATTATTACACTCCCACCTTCTGCTGCAACACCCAACATAAACAATGCCCTTCCTAATGACATGGTTATTGTGCATATAGATTAAGTCCCACTCAAACAAATAAGTGTGTGGACTTGACTCATTACACCGAGCCAAATCGGTTCTCCCACAGGGCTCAGCTTCAGCCTGCAAACGAGGAAATTGTTCAAGACTCAAGATTGGATTCTGCAGTGTAATCTGATCTCTAACCAAGAAATTCTAGATTCAAATGACTTGCTTTCACAGCTTTCTCTTCTGGTTTTACACCCAGAGGAAAGGAGAAAATCTGCTGCCCTTTGAGTGATTTGTGCTGTTATTGGAATTTATTTGACTCTAAACAGGGTGTCCGTATGCAATTTGAACAAATTTGTTTCACTCAGCCTGGAAAGAAAGCTGGTGGCTCAGGTACAAATCACTCTTTGTTGTCGTTTAGTTTTCTTCTTGTTCTTACTTCTAAATGGAGAAACAACTCAACTGAATTTCCTAATAACTCTCTGTGATTTGCTGTGAGTGAGATTAAAGAGGGCTTTAAAGGCAATGGTCAAGATAATCTCCTTCTGCCCATGATGGAAGCTGGGGGACTGGAAGTAATGAAGTGTACACTACCTTCAGAACCCAGTTGGTAAATGGCCTATTTAAAGGAATGACCAGAGGAAGGTCATTGTTCAGAGAAAGTCTCTGTTTGCAGTTTAGAGGAGACAGTAGATATGTGGAAGACTGAGCAGAGACATTGAAATTTTTTTTTACTGGAAAACTAACACTGCACTTGTTTAAAGTCACCTCCATCAAGATTTTTTTTTTTTTTTTTTTGATCTCATTACGCTTCTTTATGCTGTGTGGCACTGACTCATATTCACCAGATGATTTGTCTACTTTCTGGTGAAATACCAGGTTACGCCATTTGGTGTTCACATGTGTATTCAAACCACATCAGAGTTCACTTGAACCGAACCGAGAGCGAGGTTTGTTCACGCATCAGAGTTCAATTACACATTCACACCTCCACAAACGAAGCAGACTTTTGAGGCACATGAACTAGAATTTGATTAAAGCAGGGTGCACGTTAAAAATGTTACTCCCAAATTCTGATAATCCATGCAACCCATGACTAGCTTTTATTTCACCCTCAAACACCAAGTACCATAAAAAGACATTTCCCCTCGTCCACCAGCAGTTATGTTATATTTGTACCCCGTAACATCTCTGACTTTCTCATTTTCCCAGTTCTTCAGCTCATCCATTACACCCGTCTTGACGATAGACTGCCGCTCACATTTCCCAACACAGAACATCCCTCATCAATACCTTTTTAACTGCAGTATCATACTACTTCTACCAGCCTCCACTCCGCCACGAGCGGGAATTAACAGACCCCCAGTGATCCTCCAGTCGCCTCATTCTTATTTAACTGAATCAACAGCTCCTCATGCAGCAAGCACATCCTCTAAGCCTGAGGGGGAAACTTGCATCAGTCAGTCCCCACCTGCAATTGTCAAAGCTAAAGATAGTCACACACTCAAGGGAGGCTTTACGCTATTAGAGGAAGCGCTGCCTCCAATTATTTGGCTGCTTACATGGCTTGGTTGCAAGAATTAGATGGAAGTAGGAAATGGAAAATGTCTGTTTTCAGAGATTGTGTTTGTTTTTGCGTTGGTGCCTCAGCAATTGTTCTGAAAGATGCATTCTATTTCATAACCCTGATCCAGGCCTGTGTGCAGGGAAACCTGTGGAATTAAAAACAACCCTGTTTGACAAAATGAAGTTAGGTACAAGATCTCAATTAAAAAATGGAAAAAAAAACTGGTGAACGAAACTGCAGCGATGGCATATGTAGGAGGTTACAAAACAAAACAAATCCAAAAACCCTAGTAGGTCTCACTTCAGAAGAGTCCAGAGTTCACGAGTCAACAATCAGGAGTAAACGGGGAAACAAGGGCTTCTTTGGAGGATTTCTGAGGTCGAAACCATCGCTGACCAAAACGAACACAGGGACCCGTGTCAAAAAATACTTTGATGATCCCAAAGACGTCTGGGAGAAAATGTGTTTGAACTGAAGAGGCAAAATTGGAACTTTTTAAATAGAGTTCGTCTTATTGGACCTGCTGGTAAACTAGCACATTACAAAACAAAAAAAAAAAAACATTTTTTACAAACAATCTAAGATGGTGAAGGTAGTTTGAAGTAATTTAAAGAAAATATTGACACATCTTAATTATAAATTACAAGTTATTTATTGTAATTTGGCAATATTTTAAAGAAAAAAAAGAATAAATCTAGGTATGACATCACTCTATGTCCAAGTGTCAAGAATCAAACACAGATCCACTTTATAATACATACAAAACTGGTTTCAAAAAAGTAAAGTTCACATTTAAAACCACTTAGAAAGCTGCACAGTGGATGAAGCCCTTTCCTATATGACAGAGTCTAGAGGAGGGAGTTGCTGTTCCCACAGGAGGACATTCTGCATCTGGAGACCCAAACAATCAACACACATTTACCTGCATCACAGCTCCTGTTGGCGCCGCCGCCTCTACATGAACTCACAGAAAATAGGCATTCGCTGCCTGCATTAGCATCACAGCAGGAGTTCTTGGAAGCGAAAGCAGCCTGCCGCCAACTACTGCGCAGCCGAGTCAGAGAGAAGGGAGGCACTGCTGCAGGATTTTAGTCTTTTCCATAATTCAACAGCAGAAAACAAGGGTCAGAGGAAATGGATGGCGAAGAGAAAGTTAAACCTCTTGGCTCGTCCTTCATCGACTTTCACAGCTAACGGCATTCTGGGTAATGCACCAAAACTTGTATTCTGCTTTAGCAACTTTTTTTTATTTTTATGTAGCTTTATATTATCCTATTTAAACAGCTTCCCTATATAACTAGACTCAAAAAGTTTACGTTGATTATGATCGGTAGTTTATTTAGATCATTCCTTTTTTGAGGGGAAAAAATACATACAGCATTCAATTTTTTTTATTTTTTTGTTGTTGTAACACAATTCTTTTTATATAGTTTTAGAAAAATGACACTGAACTTTCCAAACATTACACCCCCAAAAACACATCATCAGCCTAATCTATATGACCACCAGGATTAGGAAAATCATAACAAGTTTAGACAGAAACCAATAAGAGAAGATAAATAATATGTAACCAGAGTTCCACTGAGAGATCCTGTGGTTGACGTCACCTCTGATCCACAGGTGTTTGGACCGCATGTTGATTTTTTTATATGTTTCTTCTTTCTTTTTTTTTTATTTTTTTTCAAACATCAATTGAGAGGGCAAGTTTGAATTTTTTCTGGATTTCTTTTAATCCTTTGTGTCAGTAGCCATGTTTCCATCTAAAGGTCGTGTGAATTTTAAGCAAACTTTTGAAAAAAAAAAAGAGAAAACGTTCTGTTTCTATATTCTGGTTTTTTAACGAATCGACCAGAATATGCAGAGCGTGTGACTGCCGTAAACAGGAAGTAGAGGCTGCTAGTTAACATGTAACACACAGCTCCTCCTCTTCAAGATGAAGCTTTGGACTCTGAAATTTTCCGAGCCTTCCACCACAACCAATAGACAGGACGTTCCTTCACTCCCATCCCAGCCTGCAGTGCCTCCTGCTGGCCACTCCAGGCTGATAACCCTCCACTCGGTTGATGACTGCAAATCAACAAAATATTGTTACATGATGTAACATATTTCAGTGTTTATGAAGGATTTTTGACCCTATTTGGAGCTTTGTTCAACATTGTACCTTTTTAACTGCAATCTGGCCGTCCATTACTTAGACAGCCAGACGTGGCCATGTTGTTGGTTTGGTTTCGTTAGGCAAAAAAGAAAAAGAAAAAAGATTGAACTTTCTAAAACCTAACATTTGCTGAGATTCTGCATATCTCTGGATGTGCATCTGCACGTGTGTGTGTGTGTGTGTGTGTAGGTGCGTGTGCGTGCGTGTGTGTGTGTGACGGAGAGACCAGGCAAGTTGAGCCCTGTGTGCCTGACAGGACGATGCATTGTTGAAGTGACTTAATGGGAGTCCATGCTTAAAAAAACGGACACACGCCAGCAGCAGCCTGTCCCGCATGGGAGGATGGGAATATTTACTATTTAGGTTCCTCATTCTCATTTATGCAGAGTAACCAAACTGACTTCCTACTGAGCTGCAGCTGCTGAGCAGACTGCTGTCTCTGAGCCTCTACCGGAAGGGTTTATCAGCGAATAATGGGATTAAATATCAAGCGCAAAGCACCAAGGGAAAAATAAATAAATAAACTAGATTTCTTCCCGTTTTGGGTGCTGACACAGATTTATAATGTTTCCAGTCAGCAGTGTTATTTTTTTTCTTTTTAGGTTTTGGCATTTTGCATAACATGAAACACAGGTGAAGTTTATTTGTGCAGCACATTTTAGCAACAGGGCAGTTCAAAGTGCGCTACATGATAATTTAGAAAAAGAGCAACAAACATAGATTTTGTCAAATGCCATCATCAAAATTGTCAAAAACAATTATCAAATACATATTGAATATATTGATCAATGTTCTTGTTATTATGAATCAAAGGAAGCTTTAAACATGCCTTGATTTAAAGGAAGTCCATGTTTCGGCAGATAATAAAACATAAAATCATGTTGAATGTTCAAAAATTTGAGAAATCCATCCATCCATTTTTTTCAGCCTTATCCCTAGTGGGGTCGGGAGGAGCTGGTGCCTGTCTCCAGCTACGTTCTGGGCGAGAGGCGGGGTCACCCTGAACCAGTCGCCAGTCTGTTGCAGAATTTGAGAAATAATTTGTCTATATTGTGCTTGATGGCTGAAACTTGCAATGAGAGTTTGGTATGAAGATGTAATCTTATTTTAAAACAGTACAAACGTATTTAAATAATCACTTAATTTAAACTATTTTGCATTTGGTATTTTATCCTGGGATATTCCCACAGAACTGGAAAACAATATACTATTTTTTTGTTTTAGAAATGAAACATCTTCATGACAGTCCACTCTGAGCACCAACCAGGCCTCAATCTGGCCATTGTGTCCAAAAGATCTGGCGTGAAGTTTCTCTTTATTAATCCTGGACAAAGTTTGAGCCCTCAGGAGATCCAGTCACCCTGACTCGGCGCTCTGTCCCATGATTCATCCGTGACTCAGACTCTGTGGTCTCCACCTCGTTAAATATGGAGCAACTTTAAAAAAGCAGAAAAGTCCCATTTGTGGCCCCAATACATATATATAGTGTTCCTCTGGAAACAAACTGCTTCCTGTAGCATGGAAAAGACAACAAACATCAGGCAACGCACTATGACTGAACCTCTAGGATCCTATTATCAATTGTGCCTAAAATGTAATGTGAAATGTGCTGAAAATAGCCACCATGCTTTGAACAAAATATGAAACTTACCTAACACTACTTTCTATAAAACATGGTGCACTTCTCCTGCTGCAGCTCAATACACTTGGGTTGGTTCACAGTAATCATAATGACATTCTCAATCTCTTACAGGTCTGTTTTTCTTAATTAGTCTGACCAACTATGAATTGATTTGGTTTGTCTGTAAGTTTTATTGGAATTCTCTACATCAAATAAGAGCTTAAGTTGAAACTTTGATGTGGGGTTTAAACAAGAAATTATAAACAGTCAATAATTGTGTTTCCATTCACTATATAGTTGCACAATGAGATATTTCGGGGGGGGAAAAAAAAAAAAAAAAGGTTCTTTATGGAAGCACAATCATTTTGAAAACTCGTTTTTTGACACTAGGATGAGGTGGTTTTATTTACTTGTGTCAAAGTTGGTATAATTCGCAAAACCAAAATGGTAACAAATTCCGACCGCCGGTTGGTCAGTTGCTGACATTTTCTAGTGACACAACTGGAATCAGAGTGAAAGGTCTGGATAAAAATGGTGATCACCTTCATCGGATTTTCATTTATTAAAATAGAAAATACAGCCATCAATTTTTTTTCTAATTAACAGTAATGCACTACTTTGAGGCGGTTTAGCCCAGAAACTGTTTTTTACTGAGTAGTTTCAAGTTCTTTTCATAAGCTGAACTTTTGATCATTTTTTGCAAGTCTGGAGTTGAAGCCCTATTAAATCCTGCTGACACATCTCCTTATTTCTTCTTCTGTAGAAGAACAAAGCGTTTGGGGAAATCAAGAAGAAGAAGCAAAGAGTCTCTCTGCCGAAAAGGAAACATATCTCTGTCATAATTTCTACAACTTGCCACGTTGTTGTGAAAATCTTTTAGCGATTAATGTGAGCGCAGTGTGTAAACCTGGGCAGATCACTCAGAGAAGCCGACGTGTGATTTAAAATAAACTTGAACGCACATTTCCTTCCTCAAAGGCATGTTATAATAGGCTGCCGAGGAGCTGGAACCACCGCCTGCCTTTGGTCTCACAAACAATTTGTTGTTTCAAGTGTTAACAGCAGCCAGATCTTTAAAAAAAATATAGTTTTTTTTCCCTGCCTTTCTTTACAGGGAGCACAGAGCAAAGTCAGAAAAATAGGTCGGTAAAGAAAGCGGTGAGTCACAGGGTGGGAGGGGGTGAATTAATGACGAAGAATTGGAAGCTCCGTTCCGACGTGCGCCGTTTCCTCCTTTTTTCCTTCTGACTCAAAAAAAGCTAAATCCATTTCCCATTTCTCTCCATTTTCAGCCGAGTCTCTCCCAAACCTAAAAGCTCCGGACCATTTGTCCGTCTCTGTCCTGATCACCCTCCACTCCTCCGTTTTACATCTCACTCCCCAAAGAGCCACAGCGCCTGGAGATTGAGGTGAATATCTCACACCCACACTCTGATCCCTAAGCAGAATGATCATCATCCTTCACTTCATCTGTGTTTTGTATCTTTTATCCATGTAAATGAGAAAACACCGTAAGCCAAAGTACTTTCAGAGCCAAGCCGTCTCCCCACCGCTAACCCAACTCTGGCTGACGGCTGTCTGGGCAGAAACAAAGATGCACAACAAAAATACAACCATAGATTGATTGTTGGTCAGAGGCTCCATTGACCTACTCTTATAAAAAGCCCAATGAGTTTTTCAGACAGAAGCCTGGCATAATTATCACACACATTATCAATAATCCACTATACTTCCTATTTTCTTAACATTTTCTTTCACGTTTCAACGGCCATCCGACCGTCCATCAACTTATGCTTTACATGGACTTAATTTTTTCCCAAAAAAAGCAAGTCAGCTTGTTTGGTCCGGTTTTGATCCGGACCAAACAAGCTGACCGAAGTGCCTTCCTGGTGTGGATACACCCACAGTTATGACATTGAGTCGCTGATGTGACGTTTGAGTTGCAGGTGTATTGTTCTCCTGCAGCGAGCATACATGTTGGAGTGCTACCTTCTCATCTCACATTTCTTCCTGTGCCTTTGAAACAAAAGGTTTATACAAACACAAAACTGTGGTGAACATATAGAGATCAGCTGGAGGCTTCAGGAGTAAAAGTCACTCCATTCTCTGTTGGAAGCAGAATCTGTCTGCAGCGTTCAGCACTGATGGTGTGAAGGGTGGAACGTCCTCCGGGCCGATGAAACATTAAACGCCACGCTGAAGCATGGATACCAAACTTTTGAAGAAAATAACAACAGCGACTCATTCCTGCTATAGGGATTCTTTGGCTCGATCCGATTTCCTAGTGCCATGACTTCCACTATGCCATTACCCATAATGCTTAACTTCAAAGGTAGATTTGGTAGCTCATCTTCCCTCACAGCAGGGAGCTGAGGTTTTTTTTTTTTTTTTTTTTCTGAAGTATAGTGTCTAAACAGAGTGGTGTATGAAATATACCATAACGGTATGTTATGGTGGCCCTGAGGTGCAAACCACTTCAGCAAATTGAAAGCACAACAACAAATTGAAAAATGCTACAATATTAACGAAGCACAATTACAAATTACAAAACGCTACAACATTTTGTAATTTATGTCCCAGAAAGTGTATGTCCCAGAGTGAGACCTGAGAAACCAGGATTTGGAACCTGAGTGAAGTTGCTATGGGATTACTAGCTAGCCTGCAGTCTGATATCCTGCTCAAGAAGGCAACTGTAAGTTCAAAAACGATTACCATGGCAACACTAATGGGTAAGACCCCTTTGGCTTCAACACCACACTTACCAAAGACATCGTGGTCCACAATAAGAGACCAACCCACACAGGAAACTCGGCTCGTCCCGGAGTCTTCGCTAACATTTTAT
>VMRN01000120.1:455551-476328 GCA_010277015.1 Poeciliopsis turrubarensis
AGCTTTGGGATTGGTAGAGGTCTGTATAGTTACTGCATATTGTTGTAATTCAGATAAAATAAAATAAAATAGAGGCTTTTTGCCAGAAAATTTGCATTTATCAATATGAAACTCAACTAGAAAATAGATTAATTACATAAAATTGTTTCTTAGCAGGACAGACATTGTAGAAACCAAAAAGTACATCTGTGTACAAAAGTGAAATGAGATTGAATTGAATTCAGAATTGAATTCAGAATATGAGATTGAATATAATAAAGAGACTGTGATGGGGCAGCTCCAGATTAAGTGGATTATTGTCTCAGCTACGGTCTATGTCCTTGTGCAGGTTTTGTTTTGCAGGGTAGCACCAGTGGAGAAGTTTGAAGCACACATCACAAGGTTTGTTCGTAATGAAGTATTTGGAGGGCAAAGTCCAAACCACGGTCCATTTGATGTCAGACACAAACTCTCCAGTAGTGAGTCACATAAGGTGTACTAACAATGTTCTTCTGAAGTAAGGATCTTATATTCTTGTTTCTATTGGAGGGTTTAGAGGAGAAACAAATGTTACCCCACAGCAGATTCAAAAACAGAAGAGTTTATGTCTGCAGCTCTGTCCTCCCTAGAATGATGATGGCCCTTAAAGAGCAGGAGATCGTCTTTAGGAACAGCGTCCATAACAATAGCAAATTCTTCAGGGGGGACTGGGAGGCAGTAGGTGGATAAAAATTAAGAATAAGACTTTAGTAATTGTAATTGTTTTACAAAAATAATATTATTATTAAACCAGTTTGGAAAAAACAGAGATTCATTTTTGTAAAGAATATTCTGGTTATTGCAGGTGAGGAACGTGTGAGGGGAGAAAGAGTGTTTATAAATTAGAGACCAGGCAAGGAGCATCTGTTAGTGATAACTGGTTAGCTTTAGGGGAGGTTTTTCTATGTTATAATTCGATTTCAGTAAAAAAGAAAGGCCACCAAGTTTAGAGAAAATGTAATTGGGGATAAAATTCAACAAAGTCAGGGTTCATTTTTTTTTTTTTTTTTTTTTAAATAACAGACGACTGAAGTCTATGTATCAAAAAAAATCAAGCTTCTCTGACGCTCCCGGTCAAAAACAACCAAACAAAGCCAGGAGGAGGGTCTTACTGCTGTCCATCACCACTGGGTATGATCTGCCAAATATGCTGACAGTGAACAAATAACTTAAAGCTGTTTAACCTAGCCTGATTATTTATGCGAATGATAAAAATGATCTAAAAGTGTAATAGAAAATACATCCCTGATTCATTCACATTCAGGAAACACAAACATATCTTCACCATATCGGGGCATTGACTTAGCATCCAATCACAGACATTGTAGAGATGAGCTGGGAAACAGAAGTGTGAATGAAAACAGCTGCAGCCACAAAGTCAAGAAATTCTGCTTCTAAATTTACATTATTATTATCTTTAATTCTTACCTGTGAAAGGTAAGAGAGGGGGCTCAGAGTCGAGCTGCAGCTCCTCCACGTGGAGAAGAGCCATAAAAAGTTAAACCTGTTAATCCGTGATAAATTCAACCATCCACCAGATTTTAACATCCGATTCAGAAACAAAACTAAGGAGCATGATAGATGGAACAAAATTTCTCAACATATCGGGCAACACGACCTCTTCAATTGTCTGGGTAGACTTTCACTTTCCTTATTGTCTGAACAGAAGTCGAGGGTTTGACCTCTTTGGCCCTCTGTTCCGACGTCAGTCTCCATTGATACAGCTCAGACATTGGGTACAAGTCTGAGCTGTCCGAACTAGTCTTCAAATAGTCTCCTCTCTGTATCCGTGCTATCTGAAAGACTGTAAGGTGATGTCTCGGATGACTCAGTCGAATCATCACCCGAAGCCTCAAAGTAATCATCCTGGACTAACCCAGCTGGGGAAGGATTGAAAAGTATTGAATCAAGCTCGTCATATTCATTGTCCCGATTGCTACTTGTCTCAAAAGACTCTCCAAGGAATAGTGTTGTTACTACCTTTCTCACACTGGTAGTAATCACATATCTCGTGGCAAACGACAGTGGGAAAAAAAACGTGGTCAAAACTTGTTCCATCTTGGAGAACAGCGCGTTGTGTTTCTAAGAGCTCTTTGTCTACTACCTGATGTTTTGAGATGGAAGCATTTATAACCTCAGATATTCTTTATAACCTCATCTATAACCTCATCTATGTTATAGATGAGGTTTCTCATCTATAACATAGATCTATATCATAGACGAGGTCATAGCTACACTGAGCTTACTGTAGTTCTGAGGGAATGTCTCGCTTCGGTTTGCTAATGTGGAAACGGTCAGTTCAGTTCTGCATGACTCAAACTATTAACCCTTTGCAGCTGTCTCACTTAATAATTCGAGGCGAATAATTAATAAAGACGGACAACAGAAAAAAAATCAAGCTTCTCTGACGCTCCTGGTCAAAAACAACCAATCAAAACCGTTGAAACTCGTCAATGAAGCACGTTTTCTCCACTGTCACTTTCAAGATGGCGGCGACGGAAGCAGGACTCAACGGATACGTATTCATGCCTATTGTCCAATCAGCGATTTCTCGGGTCTCACACTGGGACATACCTTTTCTGTCTTGTTGAAAGGGTTTGCACATACTACTGTGTGTGTGTAGTATGTATCGCACACACACACATACAATGTATTTTATAAAATTAATCATAACCTGCTAGAGTTTTCTAGGTTCCTTAAAGCCAATTAATCAGAAGAATTCACAGAGGATCATTCTCAGCCTGTCAAACTAAAAAAAATAAAATAATAAGTTTAGTTTAATGTTTTGTGTCTCTACCTCTTTCCTTACTTCTCTTCCATTCTATGCTCCAGTAGAATCATCTCCTTCCTGCACAGTTTATTTACAGCTGGATGTACGACACCATCAACATAAGAGAGACCAACACCAAAGCCAGACCTATCCAGTCTCACCACTCCACAGATTTGCTGCTGCTGTATTAAGTTTTGAAGAGTTTCATTTGTCCCTTTTGAACACTGAGCTTCCCCACAGTAACACCAGAAGAGATTGCAGCAAATTCATCCTGGCACATATTATTTTTTTCCTGCGAATTGTTTCTGCGACCCATGGGGTCGATCCCTGTAAGGCAGTGCCATTGTGCTTGTAGTTTATTGTAATGAAGTCAAGCCGGCGCTCATTTTGCCTTGGCGGCGTACAGTACACCTGAAGCCCCCTGGAAGCCAGTTATAAATCACAACTGATCTAATAACGTGAGAAACGTCACATCAGCAGCTTCCAGTCATTTGCTTATTCTGCAAAACGTACTGGCTGCATTTAAAGCTGAGCTTTGTTTCATATAGAGAATGCTTTGGAGTTTTCTCCAACATTTTGTTGTCAAAGAGTCAAAAGAAAGAAAGAAGGAATCTTTTGCACATTTAAGCTGCTTCACTGCTTTGTGTTTGTGTTTGTTGGTGAAAATCCCATCACGCCTGTCCTTTAGTCATTTAGTCATGGCTCCCTATTTGCAAAGAAATAGATTTCAAAGTTGTACTGTTGTTTTATGAAGCTCTAAATGGTCTCAGTGTAAAATTGATTTCTGAATTGGTTTGTGTGACTGGTATAGACCCGTCACGGTTTTTCCAGGAGCAGAACTCGAGAAGTGGAAGCAGCAGTTTGGCTTTCTGCTCCTCAACTCTGGAAATCTCAAAAACAAAAAAAAAAACTTCTAGAAAATCTGAGATGTTCGAAAATAGTTGGTTTCTATAAATCAGGACCAAAAGGTTGTTCCCAATAAACCGATTCTTTTCAGTGTGAAACTCATAATTTAGTTTAGATTTGAATTCAAACTTCACTTTAGTATGCATATTAGAACATTTATTCGGAACATTATTCCCCTCATTCTGTTGATGTTATGAATGAATACACTTGCCTTACTGCGACAAAAAATTCTTAGGCTGCACTCGGACCAGCTGGGTTTGGTCAGTTTTAATTAAACTCTTGTTCATTTGTAAAGAAAGTTTGGTTCATTTGAGGATGAGTGAATGTGGACCAATAGAGTGAACTGTGGCCCGCCCACACGCCTCGGCCTTGATTCAGTTGAAGTGAACTCTGCTGATTGGTGTAGACCCCTCACGGTTCGATTCGCAGGCGGATGTGAACACCGAGCAGACTGGAGACCTCTCCAAAACCAGGAAGCGGACTAAAGTGCAGAGTATTCTGGGTAAATCCAGAACGACGAGCCGACTTGAGGTCTTTTGTCAAAGACAAAAGAGAAATCCTACAACCGCTAAAACCTGACGCCACTCCTCTCTTATTTACATTCTGGGTGGAAGGAAGTTGTGCTCAGTGTCTTCTGAGGTTTTTGTGTCATTTTCTCAGTGGTTCTTGGTGTAGCGCCCCCACAGGGAGGAAGGAAGCAGGTTTTCCAAAGGGACAGTGCAGTGTGAAAGAGAACTGCAACAACTGAACATGTAACAAACTTTGAAATTTTGGTCCCCAATAGAACCCAGTGTTATCAGGTGTGAAAAAACTCTTAAAAAACAGCCAAAAAGAAAAAAAAAAAAAGCTTCAAAAAGAAAAACTCTTATTGAACTTTACTATAAAAAAGCTAAACAGAATTCTTTCAGAATCACTGTAGCAGCAAATAGACACAATATTTTAGCTTCCTCTTTAGAAAATGTCAGGATTTTAGTCTGAGGCATTCCAAATAGCTTCACCATCAAGTTGAATAGTAGCAAAAAGAATAAAAATAAGCACCAACATCTCCATAGTCTGTCCTGCAGTGTTTCCTGTTATCTATTTTCAGCTCAGTGTTGTTAGGTCTTCACTGCGGCTCAATAGTTGTTTTCCTTAGTTGCTCAGGTCTAAATGTCTTATTTTATTCCTCTTCGTTATCTGTTACAGGGCAGATTTCCAACTTTGCAGAAAGTTTTATGTGTGCTTCGGGCCGAGAGCCGGCAATATATAGTCTCTAGACTGAACGATATCGGGGACTGCCGGTGGAGAAAAATGGACGGCCAGGGGGAAGGATGAATAAATGCACAGTTGAAGAAATATGATTGGAGTGAGGGAGGACTGGGAGCTCAGACAAGTATAGATAACTAACTAGAGGGGTTGAGATGGAGCGATATGCATTAGGGATAAAAATAAAATGTTCAGAGGCAGGGGGAAAGTATACAGAGAAAGATAATGCTGTACAGTAGAGAAAGTTATGCGAGTGGCTCTGGTTCCTTAGACTGTCTGAATGTTTTCTTTTTATGTACTAATTAAATGTTTGTTTTTCCTCACCTAACACTTATGCTGTAAAGATTCAATAAAGATGTTTGCTTGCTACTAAACCAGTAAAATATCTGACTGCATGCGACCTTTGAACTTTAATGAATATCTCTAAAACCAGACCTTTTTCCATCAGAATGTACAAACACGTTGCAATGTGACGTGACACAGGCAGAGCCCCGCCCACCGCTCCCTGAAAGGACAACAAAAAAAACCTTTAATTTAGTGACAGAAAAAGGTAACCTACACAACCACTCTCTGACAGATCATCAGTAGATCAGGTGTTTAAATTCGCTGGTGAACTACCACTGTGTTCAGACGACCATTTATTAATAGTCGCAGAATAAACATAAATTCGGAAAACAAAACTGTAAGGGACTGAATGTTCTGTTCTTTGTGTGGAAAGTGTCATGTTTTTTGGTGTTGAGTTATTTACTGGTGGAGCTGCTGTCAGTAAGTTGCTACGGCAACAGGTCTGTGCGTAGCGTAGCCGTCATTTGCACAATTAGCTGTACTTTGTCTTCATTCCCGCAACGCTCTTAATCACATCAGAACATTCTCACAAACAGAGGCGATGCCTTCTTCCTACTGTCCGCTTCAGAAATAAAATCTTTTTCTTACAAGCTGTAAACAAACAACCACCTCATGAAACGGGTTTCAGCATAAATCACTGCCTGTTCCTGATGCTGGTTTTAGAACCCTCCTGTGCTGAATGTGTCCGTCAGCACAGCCCAGTTTGCCAACAAGCTCTAAAAGGTTTATGACCTGCTGCAAGACACGGCGAACTTACAGGCTTTCTACGTCCAGAGACTCTGACATGTTCAACCGGCGCTCAGAGCTGCAGCTCTATAGGTTCTTCTTCCTGCATGTGGGATAATAATCCGACTTTGAAAGAATTAAAGATTCATTTTTTTTCCCCCCTCAACTTAAATCTTTTATCCTGTGCTGGTGTTTAAAGGTCATTTGAAGACCAAACGGAAAAAAAAAAAACTGATAAATTTCTAATTAGACTTTGTTCATTAGACCTTGGCGATAATGACTTCAAGACTAATGCACTAATTGGAGTAATATGCTAATTGAAAGTAAACTAATTTTCTCTCGCAGCAAGAGGTTTTCTGGGCCCTGGAGGTGAATATAAGGCAACGGCTTCTCCTGGCCGTAACCGTGAGCAACACACGCAAAGTCAACCAGAAAGTGAAAAGGCTGGGAAGTTGATCAAAAGGTAAAGAGTAGTGAAAATAGTTTTAAAGGTCTGGGATGAGCTTTAGAAAAGACACACCTGTTGTAACTAAGTGTTAACAGGTTGACTGTTGGTAAACTAAAACTTTATTACAACAATATCAATATTTTTTCTTGCAAGATAATGAAAATTAATTAAAAAAAATAACATTACTATAGGGTTTGCATAGTCACCCTCCTTTAAAATGACGAGTCCAGATGTTATTTTTATTTGTTATTTTGTTGAAATTAATTTCATACTTATCAGTTTTTTTTTTCTTTTTGTCAAAAAATTGTTAAATTTTGTGGATCATAATAGATTTATGAAATGGATGAGGACTTTTTTTAGAAAGTGCATAATTCAAAACGTTTAGTAGCGCCACCTAGCGCTACTATATTAAACTGTTTAATACTCAAATACTTTTTGTATTTGAATATTAAAAAGTTTATCGTCTAAATGTTTCAGAAAGTGATTAGAAGTGTGAAAAAAATTCTTGCACTCGATGACACATTGAGAAAAATGATTCTTTGAATCAACTTTAACAAATTGACTCTTTTTTTTTTTTTTTTTTACTAGATTTCCTCAATCCTGTAATTAAAATTTCAGGATTTATAACTTCAGCAAAACTAAGAAAATTAGCTGTAACAAATTAGAGTAATTTTTTTGAAGTTAGTTAAAAGAAACATTTTTTTTCCATGCGTAGCGGTGTGAAATCAGGGAGAATAAAAAGGTTTTGACGTCTTAAAAAATAAATACCACATTGATCCATGATCAAGGATGGATGAGATACAGAGTAATAGTTACATAACTCACTACTGGCTAATTTGAGTCAAGTGAATGCTTCATAATTGAATTCATATTCACACTTTAACTAGTAAGAAAACCTGAGGGAGTTCCAGGCATCAGGAAGACGTCCAGCCTCCACACTGAGGACGAGGAGCTGCTCAACAAAACACTCCTGAGCATTTTGTAGGCAGAGCCTTGCAAATACATTTTTACATAATACATGCATAGATTTGACTTTTAAGCACCGCTGTCACATTATTTGTCAGTATCATGAAGACTCAGCCTTCAGTATCAGACAGCAGCAGGTTTGTACGTTTTGTATTAGCTAGATGTTAAACGATGAATCGGTTTGGCAGCAACTCATTTTCTTGCACTCCATAAAGTGCAAGACATTTAGATGCAGGTTTAAATCTATTTCTTTCTTTGGCAGGATAAACAACTGATGGAGCACAAGTTCCAGCATCGCAGTTGTCCAAACTCCGTCTCTCTCTAGCAGAACTTTGAGGTAAGGCGCTTTAAACACTCCCCTCCTCATTGCCATCATCGCTGTGATAGATGTATATGTGGCCTCTTCTCCTCTGGTAATTAGGGCTAATGGTAATGATCCAGTGAAGCTGGCAATCCGAATTAAAAGCAGTGCAGTGGCTGTCCATGCTAACATAATTAGCGGCACATTGAAAGCAGCTATAATTACAGAGCTGGAACCGCTGGGCCACCGTGCCAACACAGTGGGTTAGCAACACTGAACTGATTAAAAATCAGTCGTGTATGCAAAGGTCAGCGAGACCTATCCACAAACTGGACAGAGCCGCTTATTTATTTATTATTTATTAAGCATGTATTAAAGTCATATATACACCAAATATCACTACTATTATCAATTCATTTCACTACAGTCACGCCTAAAGTCTGGTCCTAGGAGAATTTAATTTTTAGTCCAGTTTTGCTTTATATGAGCTAAAACTAAATTCAGAGATGAAAAATAAAGTTTGGTGAAAGTTTGAAAATAGCAAAAGAAAGACGTTTAAACTGCTTCTTGAAATATGTTCTGGCTCTTTAACTGGAGTTTTACTCTAGCGTGTTTGAGAAGCCTGAAGCTTTTTTTTTTTTAATTGTTTATTTTCTGCCCTCAATTATGTTTTACTGCACAGTCTGGACAGAGAGCGAAACTAACAGTCCAGGAGTCAGAAGGGCTTTTATTCGAACCATATTTTGTGAAACTGAAAATATATTTAAAATCTGTTTCGTTCCGATTCTTTAAAATATTACATTCATAACGTTTATTCGGAGTTAACAGATATTTCATGTAAAGTTAGAATTTAGCTACTCAAACCACTTGCTAGTCAGATATAAGCTACATGTTTAATCTTCAGCAGACTTTCTAAAAACAAACACAAATAATCTTTGGTTTAGACTTTTAGATGAATTCATAGTTCCAAGACAATTTACAAGCTCTGAATCATGCATTATCCATCACATTATGCATATTTTCCATTTATATTTGCTTCTTATCCACAAACTGGTCCTCATTGGAAAACTGCATTTTGTTTTTGTTTGACAATAAAACCTATTTGATCTGAAAGAGTAACAAAAACTGAAATGGAAATAGAAATCAGTAAATGAACAATTAAGTATGACAGAACATGACATTGGAAGAAAAACCAAAATAGCGTCTCGGTGGCGTTCCATCGCCTATGACCTCACAGCTGCCCGTCTGCTGGCCGTCTGCTGGCCGTCTGCTGGCCGTCTGCTGGCCGTCTGCTGGCCGTCTGCTGGCCGTCTGCTGGCCGTCTGCTGCTCGTCTGCTGCTCGTCTGCTGAGGACCAGTTTGTAGCCGGTTCTCATGCACCTGCTGATCAGGCTAATCAGCCTTTTTCTCATGAGAAAGTTCACTTATAACCAAAATGATCTCCTTTTTTTTTTCCTCCTGCAGCTGCTTCTCACAAAAATAATTTGTCTAAGTTATAAAAAAAAAGAAAAATCCAGAATTTATTCCACAATTTCCAATCATGACAGCAGCAGTTTCAGACTGATTTATTTGAACGTGGATTGTAATTTTATTCACACAGACACAGTCATTTCAGTTCATGAGATTTTCAGAACAGGACAGTGACTAATGAATGAGATGCAGAATAAAGTTACACGTCTTCAATTGTTACACAGTCAAACCAGCCTTCCCTGTATCGTAGCCAATGCTTCTGCCCAGAACATTGATGAACAAACAATTAATAAATGATTTGCCAATTTCTTATAAACATGACTTTAAAGGATATAAAGAGCTATATTTTTCATAAAATGTTGTTGTTTTTTTTAAATTGTGAACCGTAAGCAATATCTTAGGGGCTTTTATATCAAATCAGAACCGTGAAAAGCATATTTTGCATCCCAGACCAGAACCTATTTAGACTGTTTCTCTTTCCCGTTTTGGCTCTGCCATCGTTATTTCTGTGCCAACTGGAGCAGCTGCAGCATGACCAGCTTATAACTGCTCATACGGCCAAACTAAGGGTTTATTTTGGCTGAATCAAAGGACGTAGCAAGCCTGGCTACAGCTGACCAGCAGAGTGAAGACTCTTTGCAGGTGAAAGGTCAAACTATGAAGACATGCGTCTTGCCACACACGTCTTTGGTTCTTATGAAGCAGAAATGTGATCAGATGGGTCGGATTAGAGTAAGTGTGTGTTTATTATATTTCATATGAACTTGTGAGTGCTCACTGGGGCAGGAAGGATAGTGTGGAGTGCACGTACTTTAGTTTTGAGGAAGTGGAGGAAATCTGAGTTTAGAAAAACCACACAAACACGCTGAGAGGGAATCTGCAAGATGAACACAGAATTAAAAACGACGGCTCTCCAAATTCCTAATTTGCACCCGCTGACATAATTTGTACCTGCCGTCTTTATATGATGTCTTTTTAATGTTTGCATGAAACGGGTGATGCTGAACATCTCCTGTTGACTTCATTGTACCAATTCTGCAGACCTTAACAAAAGAAGCCCCCTTTCTCCAATTAAAAGCCCATTACCCTAATCACCTTGTAAAGAGAAAACCCCGGACTCATTCATTATTGCTCACTTTGTACATTTTATCTGTGCCTTTCACTGGAGAAACGGCTCCACTTCACTCTGAGGGCCCTGTAAGCCATTAGCACTCTGGCATTAATGGAGCTGAAAATGTGTTGACGAATCAAATCATGCATGTGGATAAAATAAAATAAAAAAAAACAAAAAAAACATAAGTATGAAAATCCCCCCACCTTCCTTAAAGGTAGAGGGAGTTCAAGAAAACTATTAAACTAATAAACTTAACGAATATCAGTGGGAGAGACGGTGTTGGTATCGCTTTTTATTGGTCTCTTCTTCTTCTCTGGGTCTACATGAGTGAAAAAGTAGTTATCAGTACTTTGAGTGGAACTTGTAGAGAATTTCTATAACTTACAGTGAAAATAGAATCATTCTTTGCCCTTGTGGATATCAGAAAAGATTACTGGTACAAGCACTTCAGTCTACCCAGTTACGTTTTATTCATTGGACTCATAACACACACATTATGTGTAAAATATTGTTGAATGTCAAAGCGTGTACAAAATATTTGCATTCCAGGTACGAATTCATATTCCATTGACACAAAACATCCCATAGTGAACAGCAGCATGTTGCACCTGGAAATATTGGATCAAAAAACAAATAAAACTGCAAAGTTGTGAAATGAGGAAGCAACAAACCCATTAGATTAGATTAGATTAGATTAGATTAGATTAGATTAGATTAGATCGTCCAAGAACTGAATGGAGAGTTCACGAGGTTCAACCCCTGATCATGTAAACATGCTCACTGTGCGCCTGCTGGTGTTTGACGTCAGGCTGGGATTTGAACCCAACACTTCTGTTTCGTAAAGATGAAAGGTTTGCTGTGTCCAAATGAGATTATTTTGGTGGAAATGGTCAACATTTAAAGTTTCTATGGGTTCTACAAAATCCCCCGAAGCGCTCATGGCTTATCGGCATTCACACTACTCAAAATATATGCTGCAATATGTCACACTTTTCATGTTTGCAAAATTAAGATAGGGAAAAAATAGGGGTTGAGCGTATTTCTTCAGGACTCTTTGATACATGCAGGGTTTGGGGACCGAAGCACAGATGTTTCAAGTGGAAAACAACAAGCAGCTCCCCGCTCACCTGTCAACAGGCAGGAAATAAAAGTGGATTTTTACTGGGAGCCTGTAGACGAAAACAAGAAGACTGGCAGTCCAATGAAGTGGAAATAGATAAACAGAAGAAAATCCTCAAAGGCACACACACACACATGCATACACACACACAATAGATAAACTGGCTATGAAGACTGATAAGGTAAACAGGGAGAGACAACAGAAGAAAAAGTGATAGGATGGTTGTACACAGCTGATAATGAGACACAGGTGAGAGCAATCAAGGCGATCCCAGGAGGTGGAGACGAATCAGGACGTTTCCCTGACGAGAGACTTTGACTGTTTGACTGTCCAAATAAAATGGATGCAAAACATTAACGGGACTAGCTAAGAATGAAAAGCACAGAGAAAATATGCAGGAGAGACTGAAGCACTTATCAAAAAAATCTTAAGACTGGAAGAGATTAAAAATGAACACACACGTCAAGAGATTCAGCTCTGCTAGATTATAGTCAGAAAATCAGCTGAATTGGACTATGCGGGTCAAAATGCAAAAATATGAGCACAAATCAGGTTGTTGTGATTTTCTGGCAGGCATTCATACCGGTGACCTCGTGATCGCAAAGGCAAAACATCCTCACAAAATCCAACACTTCAGCTCTGTGGCCGTTCCGATGTCTTAAACCTCGAAGAGAGATTTTATATTTTCATAAACGTCTTTAGGATCCTCTACAGGTTCCCAAAGTAAAGAAAACCAAGAATCCAGTAAATAATGGACATAAGCTCTGATAAGGACTTTCCTGATGTGGCTTCAACCAAATGTGTTATTTACCTATAAAACTTTAACAACGTCTGACCTTTAGTGCGCAGCCAAGAGAAGTTGATTTGGCAAAAGTTTAGAAAAAAGACACAACATGACCAAAAGATTGTCAAAGTCATGATTCCCCCACAAAGGCTAGATGTATTCTCTGCTGTCACATGAAAGAGTATTTAAAGATGTTCTTACTTGTTGCAGCTCGTCATTCAGACTTTCTCACTGCTTATTGTTCAACCCTACTACTTTTAAAACTTTTAAGCTCTGTACGGGATCTGATTCCTACTTTCTTCGCTGGAGTTCTGATGCTCACAGTCGATATAAACGTCCAACGAGACAACCGCGTCACAAACACGTTTCTGTATCTGCCGGAGCAGGTTTCGTTTTCTTGTTTATCCCCGCGATGGAAACATGACGTCGTACGGTAATCAGAAGCGCGTTGGAAGCGTAATCTGTCTGCGGCGTTAAACCTCGGCTGTCGTCGGTGACACGCGCGGATCAGACCGAAAAGTGTCTGGGTCGCTGTCAAGCAGATGTCTGTGGATAACGTTCATCCCTGAACTAAAGTGTCAGAAACCAGGATCTCTTTGTACTTCTTTAGACTAACACAGTTGATGCGAAGCTCCAGTGGCTTCACCTCAAAACTCCGACTGCTTCTCTTCTGTCACACACATCCCTTGTCTTCCGACTGAAGAAAACTTTCAGAAGTCGCTGCAGATACTTAAACCTCTGCTGCACTCTGTCAGATTTCAAATGTTGAAACGGGAGACGGAGGTAGAGGCGATAACGCAACAACTTTAACAACTTTTGAAAGAGGAGCCCACAGAGGCCTTTGTAAGCATGTTAAGACAGAAAGGAATTAGTTGATTTTAAAATTGATTAAAATGTGCTGAAGACCTTTGCAGACAGTGAAACCAGAAAAAGCAAAAGGCAAATACAGAAAGGTAGACAGGCAGAATGCTGACACACAGAAACAGCGCAAGAGAGAAATACGTTGAAGGAACAGGAGAAGGTGCAACATGTCGACTCCAGCAGAGTTTGACAGAAACAGTAAGAGCTGCAGCAATGACAGTTATAGTTCCTTAAAGTAGACATGAGTGGCGACATTTTAATGCATAAATTATTCCTGTAATTAAATATGCATGAACAGTATCATTTTGTTTGTCAAAAAGCATGAAAAGTTCAAAAATCATCAGTGTAAAAACTGACAACAGTTAGAGAATCACATCATAGGATTACATTGAAAACCTGAAAACAATCAAAAATCTGCATAAAACTTAAATAGCAACTGTTGAAAAACTGTAATAGATATCAAAAAGCAGAGACACTTGAATATAGTTTAAAGTCTTGTGACTCGTTTGACAGTTGAATGGAGTTTCTAGGTTGAAGTATGCAGAAGTAGTAAGCTGTGAAACAGTAGAAGATTTTAGCAGAATTTTGTAGAATTTCAATGTATTTCAAAGGGGCAAAAATTTGCACAAAAGCACAAATATTTCAAAAAGTACAATAGTGAATTTTAGCAAAAGTCATAAGCAGAAATCTCCAGAAAAAGCTGAACATTTTGAGGTATGAATTAGCCCAATTAGTTGAAGGTAGTAGTAGCTGAATGTAGTAAAATGTACGGAACATTATATAATAATAATGCGCAAGGCGTTTTTACACTATGATGAGTTGGTATTTTGTGTGTGGATCAAAATAGATGTATTTCACAAAACAACAATAGAAACACTTTTTTGACATCACAAGTCACATGATCAACAGCAGGATGCTACTACTGGTGGAGATGGCAAAGAAGGCAACAGGAAGTGTTAGGAGGATGACGGTTCATTTTTGTTTTTACTGACAATGTGCATCTGGCTCCATCAGAGCTCTCACAGCCTCGAATATTCGTAAAAAGTCGTGTGTCATTCCAACGTGTTTAATTCAGAACATTTCTGCAACATCAGCAAACTACATTTTCCCCAAAACGCCACATACAGAGTCACTCCCAAGTAGGCGGGGCTTGTGGCACCAAAGCCAGAATAAGATGCAGGCGTCTTCTCTGATTGGCCGATAGTTGATGAACGGCTGAAGTATAAATCCCATAACTGTTTAAATCTGTTGCTGCCATTACTTTTAATGACTTATTCCACAAATAAGCTTATTCTCATTTTATTCTAATTTAATTTCTTGTTAAATGCAAACACCACAATTGTAAAACTGAGTTTTGTTTTGTTTTCAACACCAGCAGAATATAGACAAACATTTGCTCACGTGTGTACCAGAGCCGCAGCCGCAGCCGCAGACTGCCTTCCTGCTCGGAGTCTGCACCAGGAACGGGTCGGGAATCGTCTCTTGAATTACAGCAATCAGTAAACTTGGGCTTGTGCCAATAAGACTCTTCTAATTTAGACAGTGCGGCGTGTAAGTGACTAACTGAAGCAGCTAAATGTGATCAGATGCGTCGGTGTTTAATTAGGACTGCGCGGCTCCGTCACAAAGCGCCTGAGAGAGCGCATAAAGGCCGCGTTGTTGTTGTTGTTGTTTCTGGGCTCCCTGTGGTTGCAGCTCAGTATAATGGCTCATCATAAAGGAAAGGCTGATTTTATTGCTGTCATTTAGCTACATTAGATTTCTAGTCAAGCTCCAACTTTCTCACCGCATTGCAGCAGCGCGTCAGGCCGGCGTCATGAATTCATTTAGATCTGCCTTCTGCTCCGCTCCGCACATCCATCAAAGCAGTGTCAAACTCATTTAGTCAATTAATAATCCCTGTGTTAAAGTGTGAGTGTGTGTGTGGGTGTGTGCTTGTGTGTAAGAAATTCCTTTCAGCTTATCACGGTGATCAGAATTGCAGCTCCAGTTTCTGTTTGCGTTTTAACTTTCCTACTTTTCCTTCGCATGATTTGAAATTAAGGTTTGATTTACTTTATCTGATTAACTCATTAAAGGCTTTAGGTGACACTTCCTGTGAAAGATGTTTGGCGTTTAATCGGATTTCCGTAATTAAATCTATGACCCTGCTCATGTAATATCACACATTATTAGGAGGATAAGTGGCCTAATAAGTATGGGCCATTAATTTTATTTCTGCAAACCAAATGCCTGTAGTACTTCACAGATGAAGCGTAAGAAGACTCAGGCATTTGAGACATTTGAAAGTTTTTCACTCAACTTTCAAAAGTGATGTGATCTTTTCACTTCAAAAAAAGAACTTTTTAAAGTTTGATAAAAAAAATTAATTATGCTAATTAGATTTGCAAATTTGACACGTTCAAAGAAAATCATTTCTCCTCCCCTGGCTCCAAAGAAACAAGATCTGTGTAGTCTGGTTTAGTCAAAGTTCGGTGCGTTGTGGGAGGTGTGAATGCCTAATCAAACCTCGGTTCTGTTGACGTGAACTGTGCTGCAGTTCGACTCCGTATGGACCAGAAACTGCTCCCTAAAGCAGGACGCAAACTGAAGCACATGGCATTCTGGGTAAATACAACCAAACAAAGTGTGAGTCTGACATCAGCAGGAGAAATGACTCCGAGTTTTTTACCAAACACAAAAGTGAAATCCTACAACTGCTAAAATCTGACGCCACAACCTTTTCATGCACATTTTGTGAAGAAGAAAGTTGCGTTCAGCGTCTTCTTCACGGGTTTTCATGCTGTTTCCTTCAGTGGTTCTTGTAGCAGCGCCCCCACAGGCGAGGAGGGGAACAGGTTGCGCAAAGGTTTTGCAGTTTGACAGCGAGCCAATCGCACCAGATGAAAATGTAACAAATGCTGCCATTTTGATTCTCAGCTGAACCGAGTCTACCTGACCATCAGGAGAGAAGATGTACTAAAACTGCTCATTTCAGTGAAACTCGACTTTTGCAGTCTCTGTTTACTTTTAGTGGCGCAAAGTGAGCTGCAAAATATCACCAAGTGTCTTACAGTCAGTTCAGTTAATAAGTGCTGTGGAGCAAAACGTCCCCATAAAACTTTGTTGCACAGGAGTGTTATGGGGTTAATTAAAAAATTATAATTACAAATACTTAGTTGCAAACTTGTATTTTCAGTGTCCATTTTTCTGAATAGTGAATAGACATTACTAAGACAATGTCCATTAATTGTGACTTAGGAATCAGATTCCTAAATGTAATCTAATTTATTTCCACCTGCTGACCCGAAGCGGCCCGTTCAGCTCTAGAGAAGGTTCAGAATCATTGACTTCATCCATCCTTTCTGTGTGTGAAAGGATGGCTGGAGTGTGATTCTTCTCTCCGGATTGAGAATTAGCCATGTGTCTCATAAGTGGTCCCATGTTAACGTTTGAGCTGTAAATCCCAGCTCAGCTCATGGTGGGGCCTCCGTCTCCCAGTCAATATGTGTACTGTGTGTGCTCCACATGTTCAGAGCAGCTTTTGTTATAAATCTTTGTTCTCCTGGGTGTGTGTGCGCGCGCGTGTGTGCGTGTATGTGTGTGTGTGTGCAGCAGGCCGAGGCTTTGTCGTCTGACAACACACAGACTCCTGTCATGTCCTCCCAACCAGGACAGGCTCATGGGACCAGTCAGCATCCAGCTCCTTCTTCTCCTTCCTCTGCAGACTCTTGTTTTCTTTATTAGTTCTGCTATAAGAGCAATTAAAAGAATCTAAAAGACAAAACGCCCAAGTGAGAAGCAGCAGAGCAAAAACCTTTTCACTTTACTGTCCAGAGACCAGATTTGCGGAAATAAAAAGAAATGTTATGAGACATTCAGTTGTTTATTATTATTATTATTATTATTATTATTATTATTATTATTATTATTTTACCTCAGCTATGAGGCAGTGAGTTATGTAAATCAAACTTTCTGAGTCTGTATCTAATTGTATGGTAGAATTCTGAAATTTACCGTATAAATACGCATTTTGACATATTTATTTACATAAATACAAATTTTATAAAATTTCTAAAACATTTCTAAAGATATTACAACAATTCTTTGTATAAATATCAATTTTGTCTTATAAAATTTGTACTTATATGAATTAGAGGCGTAAATTAGGGATTTTGTTTTTTAAATTGTACGGTCAAAAACAAAATCACATTCAGAATTTAATGTCTGATTTTTGCCATAATGTCTGGGAGAAATATTTAATTACAATTGAAGACCAAGAAACAAACCTTGTGAGACTCAATTTAAAAAAACCAAACTGTGAAACAAACGTTTAAAGCCAATATTGATAATAAAATCACCTCGTCCTGCCGCCAAAACCTTTGATTGAAAAACAGGTTTTTTCAAAATTGCAGCGTTTCCATTAAGTTATATGTTCAATAGAAACACAGCTACTAATGGTAAAAATCTGTATGAAGGTTGGAGGTATGTTGGGTTCTTTGTAACAGTTTTTTTCTCATTCTGTCTAAACATCAGAATGTTTAGACGTTCTGCTGAGCTCAGCTTTTGTTATTTAACTCCTGAACAGTCACCCGGATCTGTTCAGTGGTTTCTGTCTTCAGGCCTGATCCTCTCACAGACTCCAGCCGCCATGTTGGAGAAATCGAGCCATCAGGACGCGATGGCGGCTCAGATGAGTTGAAGGTGAAGCATGGGGGACGAATTATTGACTTAATGGAATGTGAGCGGAAAATGAAGACGGACAAGCCCGTCCTTGTAATGAACAAAAAAAAGAAAGGAAAAAAAAAATTGGGTTACCAGTGAACCCGGCAGAACCCGTCCTGTGTCTGCAGCGGCGCACGTTCGCTGTGGATCTCTTCCTTTCTAATCCACCCTGACCCCCAAGCCCACTTTCACAGGTCAGCTGCCATTTTAGATGGATGGAGCCATCAGCAGCGTCGACCTTTTAGTGGAAATTACAGAGTCCTCGCTGGCTGGTTGACTGCAGGGTTACAGAGTGTGGATGCAAAGCGTTCCAGCCACTCCCACCTCTCGCTTGCTTTTTACTGCAGGTGTTTTTACTGCAGGTCTCATTCGCAAAAGTCCAACCACATACAAATGACTTTGTTTGGCATCTTCTTTATTTACTTTATTTAAGGGGTGTGCATAAGGCTGACATGACACCGTCATAAACATGAACATGATGGAGTCCTCACGAATCTTTACAACTGCTGTCAGGAAATGTCATTGGGTAAATAATGACACTTTTAATGGAAATATCCAATAAAAGTGTCATTGTTTACCAAACGACACTTCCTGACAACAGTCTTCAATGTTTATGAAGACTCCTTCATGTAAATAAAACTTTACTGTGTGGTTTCACAGCCTTTTGTCCTTTATTAAGTTGCTTCTTGGTTTCATTGTTTATGCAGCCTCCATTACTGCCTGCTTCTCCACTGTAGAACTATCTGCTGTAAATCCAGTGAACTTTACGGAGTGTGCATAAGACTGTTCTTACGAACGTGAAGATCTGAAACGTTTGTAAACTTTCGGGTTGAGGTTTTTCTGCAAAAGAAGGATCTGCTGTGGCTCCATATCTGTACCTGATAACTGTTTAGTTTTCCTTTAGCTGGAAGCTGTTTCTGTTTTGCTGCTCTGCATTCTGGCAGTCAGGATGGAGGAATCTTGAAACGATGAACCTCCTGAATTTTTTTGTTACGATTCTTTTTTTTTATGTGTCCAGAAGCTTGATGCCTTTCAGGCTGATGAGATTCCAGCAGCTAACCATTAGCATCTCTTTGAAACATGGTCAAAAACTAAAACTACTACAAAAACTAAACTGAAACCAATCAATATCACACTGATAACATGTAAGATTGAGTGCGTCATGTTGACAACATCACACCAAAACCAAATGGTAGTCATCGTGAGCGAGAAGGTGTTTGCCCTCCAGCAGGAAGTTGGGTGAGATCTCACATGCATGATGTCACTTTGCACAGCGTCTGATGTCAAACTTTGTGCAAAAGTAAACCTTCTTGAAAATTGGGTTAGAGTGGCTTTTTTTAGCCGGGGAACATCTGTGCCAAGTTCTCATAACTGCATGTGAAAAATTTTCCTGAATTACTCAGTTGCTTCAGATTGAGTTACAGCAGATCTGCAGCCGTCTCCAAGCTTCATACACGTTTGTTTCCTCCACCAAAACCGATTCCCTTCGTCGCAGCTCTTCCGTTTAGCGAAGGCCAGCGGCTGACCGCCGATACGATGGAGTTGAAAACCGGGCCGCCTCCTCAGGAGACGTGACGGCCAGCTGGGAGTATCGGACAACCCTCTGAGGCGAACGCCGCTCACATAAAACCAGAGGGGGAGTTTATGATGCATTAATATGAATCAGAAGCCGTTTCGGTTTTTCCCCTGGAGGCGACCACACCGCCTGTTTACTCCTGTCAACCTCCACCTCACACAGTCACTTGGTGAGTCTGCCTGCTTCTCCCTCTGCTGCCCACATTTCGAGAGCGAGTGGAAGAACGCAGAACAAAAAGCTCAGCGCACATCCACACGGGACCGCAAACATGAAAAGCGTTGAGGCTGATTGGAGTGCAGCCCGTCAGAACGGCTCCCAACGCGGAGCTGTTTGAGCTTCGACACAAGCTGCGGAGTAAAGATCGTCACCATCGGCGACGGCTTCATGTCGGCTGAGTTTGAACATTTGTTTAATTCAAAGTCTCGCATTAAAGCACGGATGTACTTTCAAAATGGCTCTAATGTTTGTTTGGGATTTTGTCAAAGAAATGAAATAGATTGATTGCAGTAAAGCCGGGATGTTTTTCCCCATTTGATTATTGAGGTTATTTAAAAAAAACACATTATTATAAGATAGAAAGTCATAAGACAAGTTGCTTCAACATCTCATAATTATGACTTTGAAAATAGAAGTTATGACTTTCCATCTCAAAATGATGACTTATTCTCATAATTATGAATTTATTAATTTAAACAAATGATGAATTTAAGACACGTAATTCTGACTCATATTCATCACCTTAAAATCAGTCATTATGATTTCCTGTTTTATTTTAAACTGGGTGTGACTCTGTGCTTGAAGTGACTGGAATCATTCTGCTGTGAAAATGTGAGATCAGTCTTTGTAGAAAATAAATAAATAAATAAAAATCAGAGCTTTGTAACTCTTGAGCCTTGTCTGATTTCTTGTTTTTGATGTGAATATAACTTTTTTGCTGCTCTGCTCATTTCAAATGAGTAAATATCTTTGACTCCACCATGAAGCTTTACAGGCTTCCATAGCTTATAGATTATTTTGCATTTTAATGCAAAACATTTTCACTGATCGCGCTCTTGCTTTGTTTTATCTTGTGACAGCTGTCAGTCATCACTGTATTCTGAACACGAGGATAATAAGATGAACATTTTAACCATATAAAGAAATTAAAATTACTTTAAATATATTAAAGTAATTTCCGTCAACGCTTCACTTTTTCCACATTTTATGTTATGGCCTTTTTCAAAAGTAATTTTTCCTGCAAATTCTGCAACCAAATTGCCAATATTTTTAATTTCTACTATGACTGCTGATAATTAAACATCAACTGAAAATGATTTAGTTTCCTACAGACTAGCTCCTCTACAACAGTCGTCAGATGACATCAGAGATGGCTCACATTATGACAAGTGAAGGTTACCAGACACAAAATACATACCGCTGATGC